>CAWUFW010018923.1:0-204328 GCA_963921515.1 Calotriton arnoldi | reverse complement strand
GTAGACCAAATGTACTAAGTACTGGTCGCAACAACTGGTTGAAATTTGAAACTAGTATTTTTGCAACCAGTAGAGAATTTAATGACTTGACTTATGTACTAACAGGTTGCTTCATAAAATTCTTATTTTGAGTAAGCTGCAATCTGATTTACCTTATGAATGTTACTGAAGTGGGTTGCAAACTACAACTCTTTCTGATTGTTGCCTATCACAAGGAAGATGGCGTGCTAAGGACAGCATACAATCATGCCTGTGATTGCCTTTAAATAAAGTATTTTTACAGGAAAGTGAGTTTAGATATTGAGGCCCATATTTATGAAGGTTTTACATTGCCTTTGCGTCATGGAAGGAGATGCAAGAGCGACACAAAACTGAAATGAGATTTATCTAGCGTGGCTTGATAAATCTAAAGTAAAGCAAGGCTGCGCAAATAACTGCCTTTGTTTCTCTATGGCATAGAGGCAGCATTGGGTGGAGTGTGGCTCCCCCGCCGGAGACACAACAAGGAGAAATATCTTAATTTCTCCTTGTTTCCTCTTTCTAAGTGGGATGCAGCACACTCAGAAAGAGGAAAATGCCTCTGAGGATTTCTTTTTGTTCAGGAAGGTGCCCCTTTCTGCAAAATAACAATCCTGCCTACAATGCAGGTGCCCTTGCACTCTCTTTATTTTTCAGTTTGACTCTCTCATCTGAGAGGTCGCTTTTGACTCTGGAAAGTAAATCCGCTGCATCTTGGATATTCTAGAAGTGTCTTACTGTCTAATACCCCAGTACACGAAGGGGACTGGAAATCATACAGCGCTTACAAATAACGAACGGAATTATTACAGTTGAAGGTACTTCCTCCGCAGTTCTCAATTGGAACTGTTACCCTTCTTGATTCTTCCTGTGTTTGGTGTTGGGGCTTTACCTAGTCCACTTTTATCATAATTTAAACATGGCAAACGTCACTATGTATGAACTAAATACTATGAGCACATAAGGATTATTCTCACTAGGTATCTCAACTAAAATTCTTTTCTTCTTCTGTTCCCTTTCCTATTTTGGGTACTTTGGACTACCTTATGCCATAGTCAAGCTTGACTATGTCTCTATCGAGCACTCTTTTTCGGGAACTATATACATGGCACCTATGCATCTTTAGTCGTAAATGGTAACACTTCATTGAAGTGGTTGACACCAAGACAATTATTTGTCATTTCCATCTATAGTTTATAGTAGTGTATTTACTTTTGTCAACAGCCTTGAAAAAGTCAGCCTACACAACGAAACACGTGTCGGCTGTATGCGTCTACGTTCTACCTACGTGTCAATAAATTAACCATTTATATTTAAATATTGTGTATACATATGGACTTTATCACACTGTTCAACTTTGTTTATTTTGGAGTGTTGTTTAAGTTAAAACCAAACCGACAACAGAGTCAGTTCTAAACTATTTTGGAGCTGTGCTCTGAATTATATTTTCAATAGTCTAGAGTCCTGCCTGGTTTTCATGATGGTCCTTTTTTTAAAACAAAGACATGTGGAAAAACATAATGGCATGAGCCTTAGATGCAGAAGAACAGATGGCACTATGTAATTCATTACCATTGTTGTGAAGAGCAAGAGGCATTATGAGTCATTCAAGGCCTTCCTTCTCGTGATTTATAGAACCTTCCCTCATTCAGCCATGGCAAAAAATAGCATAATACACTCTACACATCTTCCTCTCATGTTCTGGCTGGGGGTGAGCTGAGAGACTGATTTTTGTGCATTGAACTTTATATTTATCCATATAAAACTGTATCACTTAGACTTTTGTCTGCTTGAGTCCATACAATTATTGTTGTTTGCTCAAATAATTGGTCAATTACATGTTCACCATTTTTTAATTGCATGTCACAGCCCTACCAGTTAGATCCTTTGGGTTCTGGTCTCGGGCTCTGCACACTATAAGAGCTTGATCTAGCTCAGCAAGCACATTGGAGTTATGAAGAAGGGCATTTGTTCTTCTTTGCATACTGCTTAGGTTCCAAAAATGCCTATTTACATTACTCGATGTTTGAAACAATGGACCTCCTTTGATCACGTACACCTAGGAAGCAGCAACTAGCAGGGTTTGTCGTAGATGTAATGTGTGTTTCACAGCTTACGTTTAACAATACGATATTTCTGAGTACAGGTATTTTCTTTGAGGCATAATGACCGTGAATATTACCAGCAGTATCACCTATGTGTAGGGCATGTTCAAAGTCAAAGCTCAAAAAAGGGACCAATTGTGTTTAAGTTACAGTGCTTGTTTGGGCTCAACATCAAATGTATTTTCTGAAGAACAAACTATTTTTAGCACAGGTAAATTTAGTGACTATTGTGAGTCACCCTGACAAGAATTGCGTTTAATATTTGAGCAGGGCTTCTACCCTCACAGCTAATAATCCAATTTTTTTACAGGGTACTTTTTTAATCTGTATCTATAGCACTGGGATTCGCAAAACAATTCCATTATTTTTTTACCAAACTAAGACGAGCCAGCCTAACCTTCTTCAGATGGATTTGTGATCAAACAGTGGGGCTTATTTACAAGCCCTGTGCGTCGCAGAAACATCACTTTTTGTGATGCTCCGGTGGCGCACAGGGCTTAGCCATATCTACAAGGCCACATAACGCCACCCTGTTTGGCTTTTCATGGCCTTGTACATATGGAGTAAGGCGTGGCAGCGCAAGTTGCCGCCTTGCATTACTATGGGTGAAAGAGGCATTCCATGGGTGCTGCTGTGGGTGTTCCCACTCATCACCCATGGAATTCGACACTGCCCAAGATTTACAACATCAGATAAACCTTGGGCAACTCCAAAACATTGCACCTCCCTGTGGCAGTTGTAACGAGGAGAAAGGTTTACATTTCTCCTCATTTTACCCTTTTTGAATGTGCGCTTCTGCATCACACATAGAAAGAGAAAAACACCTCTTGTGATTCTTTTTGTGCAGGAATGTGACCCTTCCTGCACAAAAACAATCCTGCCAACAACAGAGACACCCTTGCACCATGGTGCAAGGGAACCTGCATTGGTGCATGGCTGCAAAATGTGCGCTGGGGCTGGCTGAAAGGACAGGAATGCACCATATCTTGTGAATATGCTGCATTCCTGTCATTTGGCAGGGCTACCATACACCAATTCCTTGTAAATATGCCCCAGTATGTTTTGTGATCAAACAATGAATTGCCCAGCGCACGTTCCCAAATATGTTAGGTAAGAAACATTCAATGTTACAAGAGTGTCTAAGGGGAACTAAAGAAATAATCCAATACTTGAGAGTTTGCCACTTTACTCATGACTGTGTGCCCTACACAAAACATTGGATGTATGCCATGCATTTATTTGCTCTGTAGGAACATGAGCTCTTAACACAACGGAAAAACAGGCTCATCAAAAACTGGATGCCAACACAAAACAACAGTTTTAAATATTGTGTCCGGACATAATGGTCGGCAGTGTTTTTGTACTTATTAATAGCCATTCCTGTCCAGATTGCATCATTTTCGAGTTTTTCCCTTTACACAGCTCTAAACAGTGGTGACTATATATGTTGTCTGTCTCGTATATTGCTATGCTTTGTTTCACAGCAAATTTAACCAGATATACGCAGATGACATGTTTGTCTCGGCTCTCTTCTCCCTATCATGGAAACTACTGACATGTCTGAAGAAAAAAAAAAGTTATCATTGTCTTCTCTGTTGCTTCATCTCCTCCATCTCTTTCTTCTGTGCCTCTCTCTTGTCACTTTTGGTCTCCTTTAACTGTTTACCAGTGCAGGGAATGAGGGGGATCTAATCTCATCCCAGTTCAGGCCGAGCCAGTGAATTTTGTTGAATTTATCCTGCAGTAATTTTCTGACACTGGGACGTATTTCAGCAATGCCCGCATGTTGGAAGCAGCAACCTGCAGGCTGCGAGGTCTCTTTTATGCTGCAGCTGTGCCCAAAACTAAGGTCTGATTTAAAACATTACGTGCCCTCATTGTGTTCTGTATCATTCTGGCTGGGAGCTATCTGGAGCCTAACACCTAGACGCAAATGCAATGGAAGAAAACCAAGGTACACACAGCTTTTAATCACCGCACAAGTACTCAAGAGAAACTACGGTATGGAGCCAGGGGCCAGATGTATCAAAGAATAGTTTTGTGATTTTTTAGAGAATGGCTATTTGAGAATCGCAAAACTATTCGTCACAGGCGCAGGGGAAGCCTCCCCGGGCCTGCGGGACCCGGCACCCTGCCACGCAGCAGGACCGAGGACGGAGCCCGGGGTGGGGAGGCCGCCCTCCCCAGGGGCCCCGTTTGGAGCTTCTGAACGCAGCCAATCGAGGGGGCTCCCTGGGCACGACAGAACCCCGTCTCGGGCCTTTGGCAATGCGGCAGGCCGGGGGACGGGGCCCAGGGCTGGAGCACCCGACCCAGGGCCCGGCGGGGCCCCTGGAGCCAGCCGGGGCTCCCAGGCCCAGACGCGCAAGGGAAGCCTCCCCGGGCCCGCAGGACCCTGTCCCGGGCACCCTGCCATGCGGCAGGACCGAGGACAGAGCCCGGGGTGGGAGGCCCGAGGACTGCCCAGGACCCATGGAGCCCATCCTGGGCACTTTGCCACGCTGCGGGCCGGAGGAGGAAGCCCCCGGACGGAGGGGAGGTGTTGTACGGGCATAACCCATCTGGTCCCCGCCTGAGAACCGCCAGCCCAGGAGGGATGTTACAGCATATCCTGCCCCTAGTAATCCAGAGGAGAGCTACCCCACTTTCTGGGAACCCGTGCGCACTGAGTGACGGAGGGGACCCAGGGCGTGGAGGCGCCCGACCTCCTGGAGCCCTGGCTGGGATCGGGGAGGCAAATGAGCCCTCATCGGGACTTCCAGGCCGGCCCAGCCATCTGGTCGCCCCATTGGAAAGCATTGCGCGTGATCAGTTGGCCAAGGGGAAAGGTGCGACCAGATGGCCGGGACCGAAAGGACGCCCATCTCCCCGCCACGAGCCTTCGCGGGAGGGCTCCCGCCTGCCCTTTGTAGGGCTCGGGGGCTGCGCTTCCCGGGGGCTCGGAGACCCTGGCTGGGCCTTAGGCACGGGGAGGCCCGCAGGAGCTCTCGGGGCCCGGACTGCCCAGGACCGACGGAGCCCGTCCCGGGCACTTTGCCCCGCCGTGGGCCGGAGGAGGGAGCCCCGGACGGTGGGGAGGTGTTGTCCGGGCCCAGCCCATCTGGTCCCCGGCTGAGAACCGCCAGCCCGGGATGGGTGTCCCGGCATACCCTGCCTCTAGTAATCTGGAGGAAGGCTACCCCTCTTTCTAGGAACACGTGCTCACCGCGAGACTGAGGGGACCCTAGGCGCGGACGTGCCTGACCTCCTGGAGCCCTTGCTGGGATCGGGGAGGCAAATGAGTCCTCATCGGGACATCCAGGGCAGCCCGGCCATCTGGTCGCCCCATTGGAAAGCATTGCACGCAACCAGATGGCCGAGGGGAAAAGCGTGACCTGATGGCCGGGCCCATAGGAGGCCAATCTGCCCGCCCCGAGCCTTCTCCGGAGGGCTCCAGCCTGCCCATACAGGGCTCAGGGGCTCTGCGTCCCGGGGGCTCGGAGACCCCGGCTGGGCCTCAGGCACGGGGAGGCCCGCAGGAGCTCTTGGGGCCCGGACGCCCGGGGGAGGACTGCCCAGGACCGATGGAGCCTGTCCCGGGCTCCATCGCCACGTCACGGGCCGGAGGAGGGAGCCCCGGACGGTGGAGAGGTGTTGTCCGGGCCCAGCCCATCTGGTCACCGGCTGAGAACCACCAGCCCAGGAGGGGTGTCCCGGCATACCCTACCCTTAGTAATCCGGAGGAAGGCTACCCCTCTTTCTGGGAACACGTGCGCACTGCGAGACTGAGGGGACACTAGGCACGGACGCGCCCGACCTCCTGGAACCCTGGCTGGTATTGAGGAGGCAAATGAACCCTCATCGGGACTTCCAGGGCAGCCCGGCCATCTGGTCGCCCCATTGGAAAGCATTGCGCGCGACCAGTTGGCCGAGGGGAAAAGCACGACCTGATGGCCAGGCCCATAGGAGGCCAAACTGCCCGCTCTGAGCCTTCGCGGGAGGGCTCCCGCCTTCCCATACAGGGCTCGGGGGCTCGGAGACACCGGCTGGGCATCAGGCACGGGGAGGCCCCCAGGAGCTCTTGGGGCCCGACGCCCAGGGGAGGACTGTCCGGGGACCGATGGAGCCCGTCTCCAGCACTTTGCCACGCCGCGGGCCGGAGGAGGGAGCCCTGGACGCTGGGGAGGTGTTGTCCGGGCCTGGCCCATCTGGTCCCTGGCTGAGAACCCCCAGCCCGAGAGGGGTTCCGGCATACCCTGCCCCTAGTAATCCGGAGGAAAGCTACCCCTCTTTCTGCTAACCCGTGTGCACCGCGAGACTGAGGGGACCCTAGGCGCGGATGTGCCCGACCTCCTGGAGCCCTGGCTGGGATCAGGGAGGCGGATGAGCCCTCATCTGGACTTCCAGGCCGGCCCAGCCATCTGGTCGCCCCATTGGAAAGCATTGCTCGCTACTATTCCAACACCTTTCCTACTGGACTTGCTCTAGATGGCTCTCCAACATAAGGAATATTCCATCACCTTCCCTACTGGACTTGCTCCAGATGGCGCTCCAACCTAAGGAATATTCCAACACATTCCCTACTGGACTTGCTCTAGATGGCGCTCCAACCTAGAGAATATTCCAACACCTTCCCTACTGGACTTGCTCTAGATGACGCTCCAACCTAAGGAATATTCCAACACCTTCCCTACTGGACTTGCTCTAGATGGCGCACCAACCTAAGGAATATTCCATCACCTTCCCTACTGGACTTGATCTAGATGGCGCTCCAACCTAAGGAATATTCCAACACCTTCCCTACTGGACTTGCTCTAGATGGCGCTCCAACCTAAGGAATATTCCAACTCCTTCCCTACTGGACTTGCTCTAGATGGCGCTCCAACCTAAGGAATATTCCAACACCTTCCCTACTGGACTTGCTCTAGATGGCGCTCCAACCTAAGGAAAGAACAGTTTTGGAATTCTCAAATAGCGATTCTCTTAAAATCGCTATTTGAGAATCGCAAAACTATTCTTTGATACATCTGGCCCCAGGTTTTTAAGTACGTTCAACCCCGCCTCCCATGTAAGAGATGGGCTTAGACAGATAGAATGCCAGATGTATCAGCATATATAAGTAATTACCCAAATAAAGGTTTACAATTCTTTTAATGCGCAAATCATCCCAGTGTAGAGTACCAACACACTTTACAGCACACACAGAGAGGCAATAAAGTGTGTAAATTAATGTATAGAAAATGTTACAAAAGACCATGCAGCATATTACCAAGGGTATTATCGCCGCTTTAGCTGCACTTTTTGCCAATCGCCCTATTAACAAGGCGGCGCTAACATGCATTAGCGCATGTTAGCAGCCGTTTTGGTATCGCCTCCCTTCGCATCGCTAATGAGATGCAAAGTAGGCGTTCCTGGGTAAAACAGCATGGGCAAACCCGCTAACACAGCTTTGCGATATTATCAAGCCGGCAGCAGACCTGCAAAGCGATGTTAATAATCGCGCTAAGCCCCCTTTATCGCAGGAATTTAACTCCTGCTTTAAAGTTGACTTAGCCATCTTAGTAATGGGAGGTGGATTGCAAGGCTGAGACCACAGGGGCATATTAGCAAGGTTTCCATTATCGCCCAAAATATATGGCAGCATTTCCCGCGCTATTCCCACTTTTTGCTGCTATCGCTGGATTTCCTAATGCCCTTGAGTTAAGCGTTGATAATAACACGCTAACTCGGCGAGGAAATCCAGCGATAGATTAAAACGCGCTAAGCGCGCTCTGCGATATTTATCGCAGTTTGTTGATAATATGCCCCCATGAGTGTTATAGAGTGTAGGAGTCACATATTGTACATACTTGTGTACATATGTTGAGTGCCTTTATCATGAGAAACACAAATTTAGGATTTAAAAAGGAACAGTGGTTTGGGTTGTCTATATTAACAACATTTATTACTCTTCTTTACAACCTTAGAATAAAAACAGATTGAGAAATAATTAAGGGTGTAAATCCAAATCTTGCAGTTTACATGCAGCTCCTTGATGCTGGTTGATAGCACTCTGATATCAGAACGATTGCAACTTATGAACCAGAAGGAACAAAAGGATCTCTTAAAAAACAAGCATTGGCATAGCCAATAGGTCTTGCCTTTGGGAGCTTATAAGTGTTTAGCGAGAATAATTGCCTTTGAAAATGTCTTTAAACTATGTTGTAGAGCATGTTGAAAAGTTATAATAAAGTGTTATAAGCATTTTTGTTACCTTATATATAACCAAGTAAACATTAAGTACAAATGAGCGCTCATATTAAAAAAGAATTAACATATATAATGTCTTCCAGTTTTTTTGTCCTGGTGCTGAGGTGACGCTGTGCTGATGCTCAGGTGATGCTGAGTTATACTGATATAGTGTTGAGGTGGTGGTGTGCTTGTGCGGAGGGGGTGCTCAGTGATGCGGAGGTGGTGCTGAGTGATGCTGAGTTGGTGTTGTGCTGGTGCTACTCTAATGCTGAAGTGGTGCTGCATTGGTTGTGTGGTGGTGCTGCGCTGATGCTGGGGTAGTGCTGTGTTGGTAGTCAGGTGGTGCTGCACTGGTGCTGTGCTGTTGCGAAGTGATGCTGCGCTGATGCTAACATGGTGCTGAGGTAGTGCTGTACTGATGCTGTGGTGGTGCTCAGATGGTGCTAAAGTGATGCTGCCCTGGTGCTGAGTGATACTGAGGTGGTGCTGTGCTGGGGTGGTGCTGCGCTGGGTCTGAGTGATGCTGAGGTGGTGCTGTGGTTGTGATGGTGCTCAGGTGCTGCTGAGTGAAGATTAGGTGGTGCTGCTGTAGTGGTGATGACTGACGCTGACTGGTGCTGTGCTGATGCTGAGGTGGTGCTGCAATAGTGTTGCACTGATGCTGAGGTGGTGCTGGGCTGATGCCGTGGTGCTAAATTGGTGCTGTGCTGGTGCTGAGTGATGCTGAGGTGGTGCTGAGTCATGCTGAGGTGGTGGTGCTGTGCTGGTCAATTACATTTCTTTTCGGAAATTCCGTCTTCTTGCAGTATCTTAAACCCTCTGAAGAGGATAAAGTGCAACAGGTTGGCAGCCAAAACAATTAAATAAACATACATATAAATCAGCTTAAACACAACAGCACCATCATTAATTTATAGTAAATACAATTTTACAGCTTAAAATAACTATGGGGGAACGGAGCGAAGAGAAAGAGCTGCAACAAAAACAAGGCTTTTTAACACTTAGATAAAAAGAGAAGTTCCTTGTTTAAAGTCAAAAGCACTATAACATTCTGAGTGGTGCAACTGTAAGGGTATTGAACAACAGCCTATGAAAACAAATACAAATTCAGACTGTTGAGATCTGGTTACATTGATATGCCCATCATGCAGTGTATGCAGGAGCTGGCTGGAAAGGTTAGTCTGTCTCAGCTCTCACACTCTGTTTATCTACCAGAAAGCAGATTTATGAGGAAGGTACTAAACAGCAAGTAACAGTCCACTGGCAGGAGCTGGGCAGCAGCTGTGTGTGGTGGAGGAGGGGACAGACATTTGGCACAAACCTATGGCGGCTTCAGATCTCCGATCCCTGATGTGTATCACCCCATAATACTAAAATCTATGACTGACTTGGTGCGGATGGGTGAAGGCGAACATTAATAGCAGGAAGAGGGCAGGAGAGGGCACTAACATGAGGAACAGCGGGATACAGACATCGGACTTAAGAGGGTACAATGTACTTCAGAGGAAATTTCAAGTTGGAACATTTCAATGCCATTATCACTTCCACAGACTGTTCACGTTGCATGCTCCAGGAACTGTAATGTGATCCCAAGGCTCAGAAGCACACAGGAGGGAAGTTTCAAGCTGTTAAGCCAAAAGTCAAATTTTAACAGAACACTGCAAAACTCCATTAAAGTCTACAGGGTCACAGCGGCTGCAGAAAAGCGAGACAACTATTCTAAGGTGGGAGACTGGCACCAGTGAGCGAGACTTCTGTTATCTGTTCATAATTATCGCTTTTGCACAAGATGTTATTTGCCCAGCGAAGTCTGCAAGCCCAAAAGCATCCAGCTGTGGAGACCCCTTTTCCATGCACAACGAAACAGATCAAGAACAGAATCATGAAAGGCAGGAAAGAGGGGCCCCCGGCCAAACGGAATACCACCAATTCTATATAAGCAGGACCCGAATTACTGGGCAGAGCAACTAAGGCCCCTCTTTAAAAATATCCTGAGAGTAGAAAAAATTCCGGATTCCTGGAAGGGATCAATTATTTCTCCTATTTATAAAAAAGGCAGCAGAAATCAAGCAAAGAACTACAGGCTTATAGCACTAATTGATATAGATGCTAAATACTTTGCGGGTCTATTATTGGACGAACTCACTGAATGGGCATCAACGAAAGGCTTAATTCCCCATCAATCAGACCGGCTTCCAAAAAAGCACGGGTACAGCGACAAACATCCTCGCTCTTTCATTGTTAATAGATGCCACAATAAAAATCAAAAAGCTACTATTCGTTTGTTTTATCGATTATACGTCCGCCTTCGATAGCATAGACAGGGGGAAACTTTGGGCCAAACTATCCGGCTGGGACATAGATCCGAAACTCTTGAATCAGCTAATTTCACTTCATTCCGAGACATGGATTCAAATAAAACTAGGATCAGGCAACTGTCTATCAAGGAAAATAACGACCACAAAGGGGCTGAAGCAGGGATGCGTTCTTACCCCGACCTTGTTCAACCTCTTTATCTCAGATCTTTCAGCAGAGCTTGACAACTGCAACCAATTTGGGAGGCCTAACACTCTCGATTCTACTGTATGCAGACGATTTAATACTGATTAGCAGAACCCCAGTCGGCTTGCAACACCTAATAAGCACCACAAGCAGTTTCTCAGATAAGAATGGACTATCGATAAACTTAGAAAAATTACAAGTGATGATACTTAACGAAAAGGAGAAAAAAAAACACCAACTTCAATGGGAACTGCGAGGTCAACAGCTGGAGGTGGTTAAAGAATATAAATACCTGGGCATAATCTTTGATAAAAAGGGATCATTTGGGCAATATAAGCATTGATTAGAACAAGAGGGATCACACTGGCAGTAGCACTAAAAAACATCAAGAAAAACATAACGGGTCCAAATCTAACGCCTTTACTAGAAGTGCTCCGAGCAAAACTGCTACCAACTATCACTTATGGCAGCGAAAGCATGAGAGGGAGAGATGAGATAATCTTGGACAAAGTGGTGTCAAAAACAATACGAATAATATTTAACCTCCCACAGTACACCTCGCCAGCACAATTAAGGCTAGAGTTTGGCCTCCAAAAACAGCAAGAAGCACGCAAGGGTGCCTACACCAAATGCTGGCACAAAATAAAGGGAGCAGAGCCAGGTTCTCTGAACTCATATCTATGGAAAGAGCTGGAAAGGAGTAAGGACTGCCGTGCAATGGTCTACCTCCAAACGGCAATAAGCTCTCTTGCCCTACGAGACCTTTGGAAAATTAATGGGCCTCACAAAAATTTTAAGAAGCTTGTAAATAAATCAGTAAAGCTACTATCCCTGGAAGAAGACAAGGCTACATTGACTTAGAGGGCTCACGGGTGGTTCGTTATCCAGAGTTATACAAGGTCTCTGCCACAAGCTTACTTGGGAACAGGGTTCTCAAGGAAAGTGAAGGAATCATATTTGAAATTGAGGATGGGAGTTTTACCAGTAATCCAGCACCGCCCACCTTGGGAACGTCCAGAAACAACAACGAACTGCAAAATCTGTGGTGATTTTAAAGAGGACGTCCTGCATATATTGTGTAGCTGCAAGGGTCTAGATAAAGAGCGTAGGCTATTACTTAAACCACTCTGGAACCAAAGACAGATCCGAACACGCCGGCAAGCATTAAAAGCCAGTCTTGAAGGAAGTGACATTCAGCTAGCATGCAGACTGGTCCGATTCATGAGTATAGCGAAAATCATGTTAAATCTAACTGCTAATTGACAAATCGATTACAGAAGGCCATATCCAAAATGTAGAACTAGCCTAACTATTAAATATGGTTCCAAATTGCTCATACGAGGACAACCCGTGCCACTACTGTAGATCTGTTATGAGTTTCAGGGTATAGAGAGCAGGAAATCGATCTTGTTGAACAATCGCTAATTCAGAACTTTTTAGGATCGTTTATTGTATCTTAAACCTTGCACAGTAATGAAATTTCATATGTTTTACTTTTTTCACAATAGTATGAATACTTGCAATTTTAAATGATGTTTAAATTAATCTTACTGTAATTCATGCGTATTTTGCACAGGATGATTCTGAATGTAGTTTTCTACTGCAAAGATTTTAATTAATCATGCAATAAAGATAATTGAATTGAATTGAATTATTTGCACTTCTTTCAGATCATACAAACATCTTTATCAAACAAATAATACACCTCAAGAGCAATAACGGTGATTAAACGTTGCATGAAAAGGCTGAAAAACGTATAAAGCCTGGGACTCCTGCAGAAGGTTGCTGCTGAGGAGAGCGGATTGTATAGGCAACCCGGCATAGGAACAGGGAATCCATAATTAAAAGAGCTATTAAAGGAGTGAGAGTCTAGAAGCAGCGTGACAGGTTCATGTAAAAAATGCCCTTCAGCTACCTTACTACAGAGGTGAGGTGGCCTGGATTCATTATATGAAAATAACAAAACCAGGCAAAGGATAATCTACTCCGAAGAGATGGCGCTGCAGAATGTGCACATACCAACCCCCCACCCCCACAGCATTTCCTGCCTTGAAAGTCAAATACCTTAGTACAGAGTCCAAGATGGAAAAAAGGCATTTCTTTCTTTCAGCCGCACTCCGCGTCCCACAGCTATCCCCTTTCCAGACCATTCACCACTTGTGAAAACTAAAACACAGAGGCAAACCAAAGCCTGCTACGTAAACAAGTCAGGGCCTATGGAGAACCAAGGGCGGTCCACACAAATACCAGGTGAAAAAAAAGTAAAGTTCAAATCAAGCCAAAACACCTACAGTGGGCACCATAGCACCAGCTCAGGCAGCGGATTACCTCCTTATCTTACAAATAAATGCTTCTCTAGGGCAGCTGTGGACAAGCCTTGGGCTGCACTCCTTCCTAGGTTGTGACATTTCTCCCCTCTGACCGCTCACGAACGTTAGCCCCTGTGCTCGTGCCATCGGGAAATTTAAGTCAGAGCTACAAGCAGTAAGTCTGTGAAAGCGCACTGTTAGCAAATCAGAAGCTGCATATTTAAATTACACATGCGCAGGAAATAGAACGTCAAAATATTCGTGCAACTTGGTGTCAAGATTAAGATGCGAGTTTTCCTTTTTCAGATTCCGTGTGACCTAGCGCCTAGTGGCTGAACTGCATCCAAAGTACCCCGGCGTGTTCAGATCCGTGTCCACCTTGTCGCAGCCCACCATGAAAGCCACCTAACTTTCCAGAGAAACGAAGGCTCTGCGCGGCGGCCTTCTCAGCCTGCCGACATCCCCTGCAGGAAACACTGAACAGAAAGCAGATGTGCATGCAAGTGCCTGGCGCGAGGATCCAAGGGTGAGGGAGACTTACTAACTGGGGAGCTCCACCCACTCTCGGAAGGAAGCTGCTGCTGGCGGCGCCAAGCTCTGGTGAGACTTTGAAATCTGCCAATTACAAGCCAGGAACAAGCATTTGCAATGCAATAGGACTCACATTTACGCGAGACCTATTGCACTGCAAACGGGAGTGCAGGCGGGCAGGGGGCAAGGGTGAGACGGCATGAACAACAGTAGTGAGGGGGAGACAAGGCACAGACTGCGGGAGGGGGAGAAGGCACGGGCAGTAAGAGAACCTCATTAAAGAAAATAGTGCCCACAATCTAAATAACACATACTGTGCAACACTCTAAGTAAAGGGGCCAGTAGCCATGGAAGGATACAAATGACGACATGGCTGTCATAAGGAGGGACCAACAAGCCTATAAACCAATCAGAAGGCAGCATTTAGGAAGGACAAAGACACAAGCCAATGAAAAAGATGGGCTGGGGAGTGGGCGTGGCTTCCCTCAGGTAGTAAACTACCACAGATCAACCCCAGAGCAGAACTTGCGCGCTGGCTCAGGGCTCAACCTAAAAAGCAGTAACCCACTTACCTATCTACATAAAATACAACTGTGTGCTCTGACCTGTATGTTACACAATGTGCTTTACAGCAGGCACATTAACTCTATATGCTACATTATTAGTCAAAACTATGACTAGACAAAACACGGTTCACTCCATCAAGTGCATTAACCACTAGAGCGATCTTACTATTATCATTAACCTCTGAAATTTGCTAGGCAGAGGCCTTAAGCCATACGGTATTTTAAAATCCAGCCTCTCTGTGCTCACTAAATTAAGCAGAACAGATTTTCTCTTATATTAATCCTTGTTGGCAGTTTTTGTGCGTATTTTTAGAAAATACATGTATAGGTTGACTATGAGGCTCTGCCCCCTTCCTCTGCCACTCCTTGTGCCCCAATGTCTGGGTTCCTGGAGTATTTTCTTTCCAGTTCCAGCACTGCTGCTCTTATCTCGCACCTTTGTAACTCTGATGAACTGTTCCACTTTCTCTTTTGTATTCAATTGTACATGTATCTCTTTAATGCCTGTTTTACCTTTTGTTTGTCTTTCCTCATCCAGTTTCCTACCAACTCTCTCCCGTGTATAAGTTGGAAGGAGGAGGGTCAGAGCAGCACCTAGGATGACAGGGCATGCGCCTTCTTTGCACATCTTTCGGCAGGTAAGCACAAGTGAAGGTTTGGCGGCCTGGTGAGTGTAGCCACGTTGTGAAGGGAACGCCATTTTGTTGTATACTACTATTTCTACCACAATTATTAGTGTCCTTGTCAGTTTTCTTCCTGTGGCTCCCAGCGTTATGCAATGTTTCCCTCATCTTTTTGTTCTTCTTAACCCGGTTTCTTCCATTCTTCTCCTACACGTTTATCACATCTTACCTTCTCTGTTGTGCGATAGATAGACAATTCTGTGTATGGATTTTGCCTGCTACCCAACAGTAGCTGCCCCCTTCCCAAACTTGATATGTGCTGCAGTTGAAGCTGCTATCTCAGCAACTGTCTTTAGTTCAGGTGAGCTGAATCACTCTAATGTTACTCAGCAGTTGCAGCGAATCAGAGATGACTCAGAAATGACCAACCCCTAATGGACCACAGAAGGCTGGTGTTTTTGGAGATGGTGTGACTTTAAATAGCCACTGGTTTTACTCTCAGAGTACAAAGGGAGCATCTGGACAGTCCCTGCTCGATGCTCCGCCTGGCCCTGCTGGAGTGACTGCCCCCAAGCAGGGCCCATGAGGAAGGTTGGGGTCATGGACAATGTTCCTTCTAATCTAATATTTACCTCTGTATGAGTCAGCGATATGTTTGTGGGTGCAATTTTCTTGACTAAGTGCACTACCAAGAGTAGTAATGATCCAATAAGCAAACTAATGCGATGAGGGAATTATTACGTCTGAAGGGTGATGGCTGGCTAATAGAGGTAGGAGACCGAAGAGGGCCTTCAAAAACAATCAGTGAAAGGGATACAAATATCTGCACGGTTGCTTACAATAGAGTTTGTAGAGAATACAAATTGGACTCATAATGTTCTCACCTGAAAGCCCGAATTGCTTGGTAGAGGGTGGCTAAATGTTTGTTGTTGCCAATTCGAAATAGACACCTGCCCCTTAATGGAAAGTACTAAACCTCCCAAAAAGCGGCAATCACCAAATAAGCATAGTCCGGAGTCCTTCCTGGTTCTCATGATGTACCTTCATAAAAACATAGACATGTGGAAAAACACAATGGCATGAACCTTAGATGCAGAAGAACAGATGGTACTGTGCAATGTATTTCCATTGTTGTGGAGGCAACAGGCATTATGAGCCATTCAAGCCCTTCCTTCACGTGATATATAGAACCTCCCCTCACTCAGCCATGGCAATAAATAGTATAATACACTCTAAACATCTGCTATGTGCATATGTACTAATCATATATAAAATCAGGACATGTCAGTAAACACATAGATGGTAAAAAAGGTGGAGGCTGTCCGACATCCCCACTTTAAAGTTGGTAGAAAAGTGCGCCTCGACAAATGTGGGGTCAAACAAGTGCTTCACCCTCTTCAGTACTGACACCCCCACCCTGTACAAGCATTACTGGGCAATACTGTCAGCACTCTATTAAGGAACATGCTTGACCAAATAGTAAACAAGCATTAGCAAAGCAAGTAGGTCTGGATTTGGCTGTCAATCCCTTTTTTGTTTTGTCATGGGTTTATTGTTGGGGCATTTGCAGGACTCTTGACAATATAAAATGTTGTCTAAGAGCAAAATTTGATTTTGTTCCCAAAAGCATATATTGCTTTAGTACTCCCCAGCCCTAAAGCGAATTACCAAATATGTGTATGTGCTCCTTTTTTAAAGAGCAGAATGTCATCACGTATTGTGAAACTAGCCAATAGCTGAACTGTGCTGACATTGCCCATGCTTTAGCTCTAGTGGGCAGAAAAAACTGTGACTAACACAACAGACCAATGGATGACGAGGTCTGTCAGAAATCCCCCCTAAGCATGCCTCTTACAAATATTAATTTGTTGAAATCAAAACATCTTGCCTAGCTGCGGACCTGAAAAGGGCATTCTCCACATTTCATTCTAAACACATGAAAATTCAGTCTATTAAATGGGATCTCCAAAAGCTGTACATTTATGAGTCAAATAAGGTATTTGGTTGGGTGAATGCTAGAGGAACACTCCTGAACGAGCCACGTGGGAATACTATTCTCAAACATGGGGCATGTGGGAAATGAAAGTAAAGATTAGAGGTAGACGAGCCACTGAAGCCTCAAGCCAGGGTTGAGCCTAAAGTCTAGCTGTGGCTCAGCTCGAGGTCCTGTTAGAATCTCGAGCCAATTATAAGCGAGCTTTAACATGGCTTTTGCCTGCCATTCTCCTTCTACTCAGGATGTGGCGTTATGGCCACAGCTGTCAACTTTGGAACTGGGAAAGCAGGTCTGAGCCTAGGCGTCGGATCAACATCATGGGATTCTGGGCAAATCACCTAATCTCTCCAAGCCTATAAACAATGAATTGGACCTTGTGTAATTTAACTGGTGCACATGTATTGCACCCCAGTGCCTTTAGGTTGAGTTCACGCTCTATATAAACTGCAGAAAAATGTGTTGGGGCAAAAACAAAGCCTTAACATGAGGAAAGACAATGAGAAAACCATTGACTGGCTGATTTATACAAAGTGAAACAAAATAACCAGGATAAATTGTACCTCCCCTGCTTAAATTGTGGGATCTTAGGCAAATATTTTCACCAACGCTCCTTATTTTCATTATTGCATATTAAAGCACTTTTAAATATGCGAGTTCAGAATACAAAGTTGAACAAAAATCTATTGTGTTTGACTTAATACACTATAATGTTGCTTTATAATACTCTGGGTTACGTCCAAGGATCAAATGACAACTGTCTTGCCTCTTATTTCACTAATGGTTCATGTTTAAAAACCATTCACTTTTAATAAGCATTTCTTATTGCAGTGTTATAATGTGATCTAATAAGTTCACAGGTTCCCCATGTTAAAGAGGATCACTGACAGAATATCGGAAACAGGCATACGGTGTGGACATAATATTGTGCCAAAAATATCGAGGACCAAAATATCAAGAAGATAACTGCAAATAGTTAAGTATACATTTACTATTCTTAAAACTATGGGGCATATTAGCAAGGGCACTATCGCCGCTTTAGCGGCACTTTTTGCCGCTAAAGCGGCGATATTCATATCGCCCTATCAGCAAACTGTCTCTAACAGCAGTTAGCGACAGTTTGCGGGCATTAGCGCCCGTTTTTACAGCTTTGCATGTCAGCGATATTTATCGCTAATGACATGCAAAGTGGGCGTTCCCGACGAACAAACCTGGGAAACACCCGCTAACAGGCCTATCGCCTATTAGCAAGGTGGCCATGGCCCCAGTTAGCGACGTGAAAAGTCGCGCTAACCGGGGTCATCGCCATTTATTTAACACCTGCAATTAGCAGGTGTTAGCCATACCTAACATGGGGGTGGATTATGCTGATACGACCACAGGGTCGTATCAGCAAGGTGTTCTCCCTTCTCCATGCAACATCGCTGGTTTTTCAGCGATGTTGGCCCATTTCCCCGCTATCGCTGGAATATTCATCGCCATAGCGCTAATCGTTGCTAATACAGCGTTAGCGTGGCGATATATTCCAGCGATAGCCGGAGATAAAAAAAATCACGCTAAGCAGGGTTAGCGATGATTATAGCCTCTTCTTGCTAATATGCCCCTATATCTATGTACCTCGAACCTATATATATTGTCAAGGTACATATATGTGGATTTATATATAGTAAAACTTTGCTTACTTTAAAAAGTTACCTTAACAATAGTTGTGTTATTTTTAAGAGACTTTATCAAATCTTCTGTATATTTTTTGTATAATTTGCATAGTAAACATTTCAGGGATCGGCTCGTGCATAGGTTTCTAAGAGCTGAGCCAGATCTTTGGCTCAACTCTGGCTCAAATCTCCCTGGGGCATATTAGCAAGGGCACTATCGCCGCTTTAGCGGCACTTTTGCCGCTAAAGCGGCGATATTTATATCGCTCTATCAGCAAACTGTCTCTAACAGCAGTTAGCGACAGTTTGCGGGCATTAGCGCCCGTTTTTCACCGCTTTGCATGTCAGCGATATTTATCGCTAATGACATGCAAAGTGGGCGTTCCCGACGAACAAACCTGGGAAACACTCGCTAACAGGCCTATCGCCTATTAGCAAGGTGGCCATGGCCCCAGTTAGCGACGTGAAAAGTCGCGCTAACCAGGGTCATCGCCATTTATTTAACACCTGCAATTAGCAGGTGTTAGCCATACCTAACATGGGGTGGTGGATTATGCTGATACGACCACAGGGTCGTATCAGCAAGGTGTTCTCCCTTCTCCATGCAACATTGCTGGTTTTTCAGCGATGTTGGCCCATTTCCCCCGCTATCGCTGGAATATTCATCGCCATAGCGCTAATTGTTGCTAATACAGCGTTAGCGTGGCGATATATTCCAGCGATAGCCGGCGATAAAAATAATCACGCTAAGCAGGGTTAGCGATGATTATCGCCTCTTCTTGCTAATATGCCCCCCTGTTAATTTGTTGTCGCGCCCACCTCCAACTGTCCTTGCCATTGTTGTGTCCCTAACATGCAACCGATCTAATGTGGCAACTTAACTTTGCTCCTTGTCCATACACTTAAATCTTTAAAACAACTATAGTAATTAGTAATGTTTTCGATAGGGATCGGGAGGTGCGGTTTATCTTTTGCTTTATAACGTTTTCAAAGTGCACACATAGTCCATAGACTAATTGCAAGCTTAACAAAGTGCAAAATGTCAGCTTACTTTGATCAATACCCCCATTCAATTGCAGGAAAAAGCTCATTTGATTGATTAAAAGAGAATTATACTTCATGTTCAAACCCCAAATCTTAAATGTGGCAACCTGCTGATTAGGAGTTTCAGTATTTATACAACTCAAACGTCCTTTCTCAATGACCCCCTATAAATAGAACAAGTAAAAATAAAGCAATGCATGAAAAGGTATCCTTTAAATTTTCAGCACATCAATTAAGTATCAACACACTTTAAATGTACATACTTAAAATTGCCACATGATGTATTTTGCTTCGTACAGTCAACATTTAGCAGGCAACATTTTAATATTTGAATTGCAGTGACTTTGCATTACATTCTGAATGACAATGAAAAGGCCTGTGTTCATGTACACAGAGGTGCCTCAGAATCATACTCCTTGCTGGCTGTGAAAATAGGGCCTTGAAGCTGTTTCAGATACTGGTGTTTGTTAACCTGCGAGACTGGAACTGCAGCAAAAAGTGTCACACAAAAGGCAGTGCATTGGCAATACGTTAATATTTTGTGATACGTTTTAGGTGGAATGCAGTGAGGCAGCCATAGCTAGTGTTAGTTAGATAGTGTTGCTGCCACGCTGAGCCCATTAACATTAGCTTTAGAATGATTATGGTAATGCCACCCTGGTTAGTGATAATTGCTGTGTGTGCGCTTTCAATCTTTCTGTGTGTGGCACAAAGGCACAGGCTGTGTGGAGGCTGTAGCGCACACATTAGAGTGAACTATGTATTTCATATCGTTTTGAACAGATTGACTTAGAAAATATTGTTGCATGTAATATGATTTGTAAGTGTTATTTTGTATGTAATTTATTTCAGTGTGTTTGATTCTATACGCCTATTTATTTTTTATTTGTGTTTTTTGTAAGACATTTATTATTTATGAAACTGTTTACATTTTTCTTTTCAATTGTATTGCTGTCTAAACAAAATGGATTTATAGAAATGGGATATTGGATTTTTAGGGATTAGGGTGGGGAGATATTTAAAAAGTGGATTTTTGAATGCAAATGTAATGTTAATTAATTTAATGCTATGAAAATTAATATTGTAAAATTGTTGTCACATCAATAATTTCTTTAAATAATAATGTTCACTGAAATAGAATATATAAAAATTATATTCAATTAAAAATATTTATTTTATTTCAAATATTAAAATAATATTTAAATTACAAAAGAAATTAAAAATATATACAAATACATATACATAGAATAATTTTAAGGTTTGTTAGTATTAAATCAATTTTTATTGGCAGGACACATAGCAAGATGGATCAGGACGTAGGCGCCTACAACCCAGCAGGCCGGCGAAAAACTGATCAAAGCAGTGTAACAAATAGTCACGGAAAGCATACTGACTGATAGTTAACACAGCAAGTCGCCTACAACCCAAAGGGCCGGCTGCGGAAAATAGAGAGAACAAAATGGCAACAAACGCGGTTCCAGCAGATAAGCATGCCAAAGGTCAGTGTGATGGTCAACGTGCCCGCAATGATAGCCGGAAGTCTGTGGCAGATCGACGCTACATAGTGGTGCCATTTCTCATAAGGAACTAAAAACAAAGAAAAACCCGTAAACACCCAATCCCACCCCCACCCATCCTTCCCAGTGAGCAGTAAACAAAAGTAAGGAAAAAGAGTCTGCCTATCGGCGAATGAGTTAGTACCTTCTTTTGACTTGGGGATCACACTGGTGATAGGACGTCACCGCTGGTTGTGGGTGGAGTCGTCCTCAGGGATCAGATTCAAGAGCCGGAGATAGCTGGGACATGTCAGTTCCCGAAATTCAGTGGAGAGAATTTTGATAAGTGGGGCCCAGATCTTGGTATAATTTGCAGTGGTCCCCAAGGTGGCCATGGAAAGTCGTTCCATACCCAAAAGGTACCATAGCTGATGCAACCATTGCCGATGGTCAGGGGCTCTGTCTGTTTTCCAACCTGCCAGGATTACTCGGTGCGCCGCGTTCAGTGCAAGCGCCATCTGTCTCCCTCTAATTGAGCGCAGGGGGAAGGTCAGCGCGTTGGGCAAGCCTAAGATGGTATAAGCCGGGAGCCTAGGTATGGTAGTGGAGAAGGCCTTGTCGATGTCATCCAATACCCCTTCCGAATATCTTGTGAGCTTGGGACAGTGCCACAATAAGTGGAGGAGCGTGCCAGGACTGCCACAGCCCCTCCAGCAAAGGCCGTCACTGTTAGGATGCCACTTAGTAAGGCGTGCTGGGGTATAGTAACAATAGGACGCGATCTTGAAGGCGGTCTCCGCATGCCCCATGGAGTATGCCGTATGATGCGCTCGGTAGAAAATATCCTCCCACTCTTTGTCGGTTAGTGTGCACCCCAACTCCGCCTCCCATCGCCTCTGTCCTGCAGAGCGAGTCTTAGAAATGCCTGCCATGAGAAAGGAATATATTGCTGAAATGAGCCCACTATCATCTGTCTTGTGAGTTAGCCATTTCTCGAAGGGTTACATCGGTCTGTGTGCCTTGGGGCGCGTTGTGGTTCCCGAGATCCAGTGTATCATCTGGGAGTAAAGGAAGAGATCAGAGCTAAGCAGGCCATAACTCCCCTGTAGATCCTGGAAGGGGATAAGACCCTGTATATCGAACAGATGCCCTATGCGCTTGCAGCCGCCCTCTAGCCAGCGTGCCGCTGCTCCCGTGTCCACGCCAGGTGGAAAGGCAGGATTGGAAAAAATCGGGGTCATTGGCGAGGGAAACGTAGTTAGGTTAGCCCGTAGGGCGACCCTGTCCCACACCAGCATGGTGGGCGGGTGACTGGGGAGGAGTATAGTCCCCAAGCGCGGGCAGGTCGCGGTAGCCAGGCATCGCGCCAGATATGGTGGCCTGCGACTGTTTGGTCCATGAAGACCCAGTGTTTCTCGGTCATGGGGCGGTTCCATTCCACCATGTACCGGAGTAGAGAGGCTTGGTAGTAACAGTTAATGTTGGGGAAAGCAAGGCCGCCCTCTTTCTTAGAGCGCTGCAGTAAGGTACTCTGCAAGCGAGGGGAGACCCGCCCCCAGACAAAGCGCTCGATTGCGGTCTGGATATGATGAAGGACCTGCGGAGGGGGCTCCAGTGGGAGCGTTTGAAACAAGTACAGCGCTCGCGGGAGTACGCTCATTTTGACTGTGGACAGCCTACCAAACCACGACAAAGGTAGTCTCCGCCAACGGGTCAGATCCGCCCGGATGCGAGTTAGGAGGGCCGCATAGTTCACATCCGCCGTTTTCACGAGGCTCCGATATAGAGTCAGACCGAGGTACGCAATGCCATCCGATACCCAGTCAAAAGCGAAGTTGGTCTGTAGGGTATCTATTGTAGGTTGGGTAGCTGTGAGGTTAAGCACCTGGGATTTCTGCATGTTAACTTTGAAGCCAGAAACCTGGCTAAAGGCCTGCATGTCTTCCACAATGGCCGGTATGGAGGTCAGAGGGTGTGCTACCGAAAAGATAACGTCATCAGCGTAGAGGCTGATGAGATGGCGGTCCAGACCAAAGGGGACTCCCAGCACTCTCGGGTTGTCCCGAAGCCGTTGGGCAAAGGGCTCCATATAGAGAGCGAAAAGTAGAGGGAGAGGGGGCAGCCCTGCCGTGTACCCCTCTCCACCGCAAAGCTGTCGGAAAGCCGACTGTTGACCCGCACCGCCGCCGTTGGGGAACTGTAAATGCTCGCTATCCACTGTCGAAATCGGGTCCCAGTCCGAATCTCTCCAGGGTAGCAAATAGGTACGGCCAGTGGACACGGTCGAAAGCCTTTTCTGCATCTACCGCTAGTAATAGGGCTTCCTCCTTGGACCGCTGTACTTTATCTATAATGTGGCAGAGTCGCTTAGTATTATCGCCACACTGCCTACCTGGAATAAAAACCGCCTGGTCCGGGTCGACCAGGCCTGGCATGTGAGTGTTCAGGCGGGAGGCCAGGATACTAGAAAAAAGTTTCGCGTCAATATTAAGAAGCGATATCGGGCGGTAAGAACCGCAAAGCTCCGGGTCTTTCCCCGGTTTGGGGATCACGGAGATAGATGCCTGTAACATTGAGGCTGTGAGGGACCCAGAATCCACGAAGGAGTTGAACAAGCGGGTGAGCAACGGGGCGAGTTCTGGGCAAAAAGTCTTGTAAAAGAGAGCGCTAAAGCCGTCGGGCCTGGAGCCTTCATGGTCTTCAAACGGGCGATAGCAGATATTACCTCTTCAACACGTATAGGAGCTTCCAAAGCCTCCGCCTCAGCCGGAGGGAGGGGGGTGACCGCCGCGCCCTGCAAAGACTCGGTAGGGTCAGGCAGTAGTGAGTGATCAGCAGTGTACAGATTTTTATAAAAGGAGCGGAAAGCCGACAGTATACCATCATCTTCTGTGAGCTCCAAGCCGCTCTCCTCCCGGATCACCTTAACACTTCGTGCGGTCTGTTGACTGCGCAAGCAGTGTGCCAACATCCGCCCCCCGGTTGGAGCCTACAAAATATTTGTGCTTGAGGCGGACAACTGCATGTTCGGCCTGGTCCAGGTCCAGCCTCCGGAGCTGAAGGCGCTCCTTTTCCAACTGCCGCCAGATTCTAGAGTCACCGGTGCGCTTGTGTATGGCTTCCAATTCCCTAACTCGGGCCTCCAGGTCTGCGCGCTTGGACTGCCTACTCTTGTTATCATAAGCTGCCTTGGCAATGAGTGTCCCCCTCGCAACTAGTTTAAGCGCCTCCCACACCGAGGACAGAGGTGAGAGCCCCACATCATTAGTTGCTAGGTAGTCAGTCAGGCAGTGCCTCAGGTCATCCACCACGTCCGGATGCCGGAGTAATGAGTCGCGCAAGCGCCATTGAGAGCTGTATTGGGACCGCACAGAAGGAAGGCGCATGGTCAAGGTGATATGTGCATGGTCAGACAAGGAGCGGGCCTCAATGGTGGAGTCGGTAACACAGGCCCAGGCGGTTGGAGTAACCAGAAAGTGGTCTAGGCGCGCGTACGTCTTGTGAGCTGCCGAGTAGTATGAAAAGTCACATTCATCTGGATGCACTTCCCCCCAACGACAAAGCCCCGGTCCCACCTGATCGAGAGCCCGAGCGATTCTTCTCGGCATCCATGACTATGTTAAGGTCACCCCCCAACACTACTATCGGGTCTGGTGAGTGCAGGACATCGGCATAGGGATCTAAGAGAAATTTCTCTGGTCTTTCATTTGGGGAGTAAATGGAGGCTATCGTGAAGCGTGAGTGTCCTACGCTGAGGCGCAGTGCAAGAAGGCGACCCTTGATCTCTGCACCCACTACCCGGCCCCTGAAGCGCCTTGAGAGGAGAATGGCTACCCCACCCCGCTTACTATTCCCAGAGGACCAGAATTGTGTGGGGAAGTGGCTATGGCGCATGCGGTGTGTATCACTATGAAGCAGATGGGTTTCTTGAAGGAGACAAATATCTCCACCGGAGTGTTCAAGGAGAGAGAGGACCGCCTTTCGTTTAACGGGATTATTAAGGCCCCGGGCATTAAAACTAACTATCTTAAGTGCCATGGAGGAGAGATAGGCCAATTAGCGTATGTGCCAAGGTCCAGGGTAGTGCATCGGGGGACCGGACCATCAGGAAAGCAGGGCCCTCCGGACAAGGTAGGGGGCAGGAGGCTAAAAAGCTCACTGGGGAGAGATCCCAACTGCAACCAAAACAAACCCCAACCCCAAAAACACCAGAACCATACAATACCTAAGGAAAAAAAAATGAACAGACAAAACATGACCAAAGTTCGTCACAGTGGTGAAGATCTAGGGGATCGTGACAACGACTAACGTCCAGCCCAAGAAGAGTTCAGGATGGTGCCACCTCGACAGGGAAACACCGCCGATATGGGATGCCGGTCATTGTTGTCCGCCCCTCCGACGCCTCTTCATGTGCCCACTCCCGTGCCGACAACTAACAGCTTCACGGGGTGGCAGGGCGGTCAGTAGCCTGCGCTAAGGAGGAAAGCACTGCCTCCTTCTCCTTGTCTCTTGTGGCCTGGTCAGGTTTCTGGATGGGTGGCGATCTTCCCACCCACTGCCAGCCAGAGGTGCGACGTGTACGCTGGGACTTGGGTCTCTCTGCACCCTCCTCGGGAGTAGTGTGCTCAAGGCCTAGGATTCCCATTGCCTCATCCAGTGATCGGAGCTGCAGCAACTTGCCCTGGTGTTTAAAAACGAGGCAGAATGGGTGGCCCCATGAGCAGGGGATATTGTTCTCTCTTAGATGTGTGGTCATAGGTTTGAACGCCCGTCTCTTAATGAGGGTAGAGGCTGCCAGGTCCTGAAAGAGAGCCGGTTGGTGGCCACGGAAGTGTATAGGCTGGGCCTCGCGCGTTTTCCGAAGTATGCGCTCTTTTAATTGAAAATCGTGTACGCACACTAATATATCAGGGGGAGGCGCTTTATTACCTCGAGGGAGGCCCACATGATGGACCCGATCCATTTGAATGTCTGAGATCCCCTCCTCCTCTAGAATTTGTTGGAAGAGCGCACTGACATATTCCCTAAGGTCGTCCCCCTCCTCCTTCCACGGGACTGCCCGTATTCTCACATTGTTACACCTGGAGCGGTACTCCAGGTCCTCGGCGTGGGTCTGCAGATCTCTGTTCTGTTCGCTGAGGCGTAGCATGTCTTGCTGTAGGTGGTGGATCTCCTCGTCTCTGGTAAGGTTGTGTTCCTCAAGTGTCGCCACCCGCTCTCCTATCTCGTCCACGTCGCGGTGCACCTCTTTTAAATCCAAGGCCAGTTGGGATCTCAGGTCCTGTATGTCCTCTTTTATGGCTGTGAAGAGCTCCACCATGAAGGCTTTAGTCGCCGGGGAGTCATCGCCCTCCTGCAGGCAGGCCCCCTTGTCTCCCTGAGACGCAGACTGACCGGGCTGTTTCATCAGGAGCTCCATAAGAGATTTCTCCCTATGTTCTCGGGCGGCAGCCATGGTGCTCACCTTCCTTCCAAGGCCCCCAGATCGTAGCCGCTTCGGGCCGTCTCGGTAACGGTGCCGTCTGCTCCGCTTCTGAGTGCCTCTCCAACGCAGTGTCCTGCAGGCCCCCTCACCCAGAACCACTCTAGGGTCCACCGTCCGCCGAAGTACGGACCGCAAGGGCCGCACCGAAGACCCGGCCGCAGGCGACTAGTCTCTGCTACTAATGCCGCCGCTCTTGAGCCCCGTCCGCCGACGCCCGGACCGAGGGGGCTCAGAACAGGTCCATCCACAGTCCGATCTGCAAGGCCCTTGATCCTAGGGCACCGAGCATGCACATCCACCACCTATAGGGCCCCCGAGAACCGCAGTCCAGGCACGCTCCGTCCGCTGAACCACGGACCGAGCAGGCTCACTTCAGACCTGGCCTCGCTGTCTTGTGCCCCCTCTTCTGCCCTACTCCGCAGGGGTCGCTAGCTGTATGCGCTCCCAATCGGGTTGCTGCCCAGTGATCATACCGCCCAGAGGCCTCACGGCCTGCACCACCACCACCACAGTGTCAGGGGTTCTCTAGGCACCAGGGTGTGCTGTGCCACGGGGTCAGATCCCTGCAGGACACGTTGCCCCCAGGCCCAGGACAAGCCCAAATGCCGCACTCCAGGCATATGTGGTCCCAGCTGGGGGAGATAGAATCGTTCTTGTAGCCGCTGAACCAGGCCCTCTATCCTTGCAGGAAGTACTAAGCCTGCGGCAGGCCGGCAGTCCACATGCAGTGGGGGGGACCCAACGCCTCAACCCCCTGACTTGTTAGCTCCCGCTCAATGCCAGCACCACCTACAGGTGCCTTCCGTCCGCCGATCCACGGACTGAGCCCGTCCCCTCTTGGGCCGCGTCGCGCCACACACAGGCCCTCTTACCGCTCTCTCCTTTGACCCTCAGGCAGTCCAGGCCGGTCCCCGGCGCCGCAGCCGACTCCAGGGCAATCAGCAGTGTAATCCATGTCTTCGTCTGTCTCGAGCCCAGGAGCACCACCAGTGTAGCTCGCTCCCACCGCCGGGCTAGGCCACCCGTTCCTCACAGGCCGCGCAGTACCAAGATGGCGCCGGCGCAGCCCGTTGTGATGCTCGGTCACTGCAGTTGGCGTTGCCGGACCTCTCTCCAGGCATCCAGTGGGAAGGGGCCTCGTCAGCCCGTGCCCCCGTACGGCGCAGCTGGGTAGCACCTCCAGATGTCGGCTGTCGCTTTAAGCTCCCCCTCGGGGCTGCGCGCTCTCGCCAGTCCGATAGGCCGCCGCCGAAATCCACGAAGAGGAGGCCGTAGCACAGGAGATTCGGCCCGCCAATACAGACCAGGGCGGCAGAGCCAGACAGACTTTGCGGACGGGCGGATGGCACGAGAGGTGGGTGATTTAAACAAAGCTGAGACTTAGCGGCGCCGGAGGGACAGGATTTCACGTCCTATCTCGCCGCCATCTTGGCCACGCCCCCTTTAAGGTTTTTTAGAAATAAATATTGTTCGTTTTATAATTTCCATAAAAATATCAAAATTAAAATATGTTTACATTTTTTGTTGAAAATTATAATGGCATTGTAAAAGAGTTTTAAAATTATTTTTAAAAAATTGTTTTTTAAGTTTTTTAATATTATGATTGTTAATTTTGAATTATAATATTATTTGTTATTATTTGTTTCAAAATTTAGGAATGGTAGTACATATTTAAAAAAATATATTAATTAGTAATACTGATAAAAATATTATTTTGTATGTTAATGTTTAATACTTAATATATAAATTTGTAGTTTTGGTTAGTGATTTTTAAACAAAATTTTATTTTATTTTAGAGATCAAAATTTATGCGTGAGTATGGAGCATTGATTGAGTATATATTTTTTTTATTGAGTAGCACTTGCATGTAATGTTTTTCATTATAGTGGAAATAGTAAATTTCACCCCTTTAGTGTCCAACACCTTCTCCAAATTGGCTTAGATTGAAGTGTGAATAGTAAGGGGCCGTTTCCGATTCGGGCTGGAAAACGTACCGACCGACTCGGTGCGGGAATATAGTCCGACCGACACGTACCGGCGCTGCCCGATCCGCGTGAGTACGATGCAATGCATGTGTAATACGACCGACTCGTACGGAACACAAGCCGAACGACCGAACCGCACGGAAACCAGCTATCCGGCCGGGAAACCACGCGAATCTAACCGACCGAACGCACCAGGAAAGAACCCGACAGAAACATACCTGCGAACTCCGACCCGCGCAGTACGATGCAATGCGTGCAAAACCAGACCAAGTCGCACGGAGCTCAAGCCGTACGACCGACGCACATACAAAACCGAGCCGAAGCAACCCAATACTCCGCGACCAACACGTACGCCGCACATGAAATCCATCAGAAACACAGCGTGAATGACTCGGAGAAGCTCGCACGAGCCAACTGCCGTGTCTGACTCCGTCAGAAGAACGTCTCCTACATGCCCAGAAACTACAAAGGAAAAATTACAAAAAAAAGGGCCAAACAAGCAATGACAAAGCCAATAAATACTGGGGGGAAAAAACATGGAACAAAGACATACCCCCAACTCCACCCACATAAAGGACACAAATCCCTACCATGATCCTTTGCAAATTCAACTGACCTGCCAGCACAGAACACCATCACACAGCAACCACAGACACACTCACAACTCATTCATCACACAAGCCACACACCATTAGCACCTCACAAATAGCACCCTCACATACACCCAGCAAAACCTACACTCACCCACCCTCACTTGCACACTCACACACACATCAATTCCCACCACCACCCATCACCATGCCCCCAAAGAAGAATCCAAAGTTCCTAGACAGTGAATTGGAAGTCCTGGTAGATGAGATCCTCAGGGTAGAGCCACAGTTGTTTGGTACATTGGTCCAACAGACCCCCATGTCGCAGAAAACCAAGATGTGGGAGAAGATCATCGACAGGGTGAGCAGCACAATCACCATGTTTGCGCACAAAGGAAGACATCCAGAACAGGTGGTATGATGTGCGCAGGAGGGGTCAAGGCCCTACTCAAGAAGGATTACACCTTGAGCCATCGCACCGGCAGTGGCCCTCCTGCCAAACCAGTATACCTCAGGCCCTGGGAGGAGAAGGTGCGGGCCATCCTACCACCAGAGAGCGTACATGGACTATCAAACATCCCAGAGCCTGGTGAGTACACAACCAATATACCCAATATTGTGTGACAATACACACACATTACTGTCAAGGGGATAGTCAAACCATGCACCATTAGCAAAGCCACAGTAACCAAAACATAATCATCCCAAGATGTGTATGTTAGTCAGACAAACACAATACCTGCCATCCCATAGTGATATGTAACTGTGTCATGACATGTACAAACCCAACAACAAATAGAGCAAGGCAGTGGCACTAATCTAACCAACAAACACTGTCAGACATTTTGCCACCACTAGAACACCACCTCACAGGGAAGCTCACTGAAAGGAAGGAATTCTGTGTATGCTGGTGAAGTCAGTGTAGCCAATAGCATGATGGGAGTTGTAGTCACAGATATTGGTCACTCTCACAATTGGCCCATCAACACCACCCTGAACCATGCTCACATCACAGGGAGTGGAAAAGAAATGACAAGATGGCTGACACTGGGTACTGCTGTGGGAGCACAAGGCCCTGCTGGGAACTGTGCACCAACAAACAACAGGACCACACTGTCAGCCATCTTGCCATTGCTGTCACACTCACACACAGTGAAGTCCACTCAAAAGGAAGGAAGTATGGGCATGCTGGGAAGGGTGGTGTAGGCAATAGCATGATGGGAGTGGTAGTCACAGATATTGGTCACCCTCACAATTGGCCCATCAACACCACTCTGAACCATGCTCACATCACAAGGAGTGGAAAATAACTGACAAGATGGCTGACACTGGGTACTGCTGTGGGGAGCACAAGCCCCTGCTGGGAACTGTGCACCAACCAACAGCAGGACACCACTGACTGACTTCCTGAAAGCCAACTTGCACTCCCTGCAATGGAAGCATGTTCCATGGTGGGATATCTGGCTGGGTGGGAAGGAGGACTGACAGCTCTGACCATAGTTACAAGCAGCTTTTCTCACACACCCCCTTAACACAAACTCCACATAACTCACCTGGGAGAATGCAATGCCTCACACTCTAATTAAATATCCCACAAAGAACCACCACCCTGGGTTATGCTGTGTGAAGCACATGGACACTCTTGGGACTTGTAGCCAAACAAACGCCAGGACAACACTGTCAGCCATCCTGTCAGCACAGGCACACTACCCCACAGGGAAGCGGAGTCAAAAGGAAGGAAGTATGGGCATGCTGGGAAGGGGTGTAGGCAATAGCATGATGGGAGTGGTAGTCACAGCTCAACATCCCACACCCACATGGCCCAGCAAGCTCACACTGAAGCATGCACACCTCACAGGGAGTGAAAAGCCACTTCTAAGATGTCTGACAATGGTCCTCTGTTGTGGGGAGTACCAGGTCCTGCTGGGAACTGGGCACCAACCAACAGCAGGACACCACTGTCAGCCATCTTGCCATTGCTGTCACACTCACACACAGTGAAGTCGACTCAAAAGGAAGGAAGTATGGGCATGCTGGGAAGGGGGTGTAGGCAATAGCATGATGGGAGTTGTAGTCACAGATATTGGTCACCCTCACAATTGGCCCATCAACACCACTCTGAACCATGCTCACATCACAGGGAGTGGAAAAGAACTGACAAGATGGCTGACACTGGGTACTGTTGTGGGGAGCACAAGCCCCTGCTGGGAACTGGGCACCAACCAACAGCAGGACACCACTGACTGACATCCTGAGAGTCAACCTGCACACACTGCAAGGGTGGCATGCTTCATGGTGGGATAACTGGGCTGGGGGAGAAGGAGGGCCGGATGTCCACCAAATACCACCAATGCTGGCCATGCACACACCTCAACATTCACATTGAAATGCTTCAGGTTGGCAGGACAATGTGCTACACCAATATCAACCTCTGACTGTGACAACTTAGGACAATGCAATGTACAGGCCCGCATCCAGAGGTACTGTCACAACTGTCAGGTGTTTGAACCATTGATGCCTGTAGAAACATAACATACATTGTGTGTCTCTTCCAAAAACAGGTGATGATGGGGACACAGCAGCAGACGATGAGGAGTCCCTGTCCCAGGCTCCGGGGGACACTGAGCCCACTGGTGTGGAACAGCCTCTGCCCTCCTCGGATGGTGAAGACCTACCTGGCCCCTCCGGTGTAAGTCATCATGCAGCACCAGCAGGACCAACATCTGCACCCCCTGCACCCACTCCTCCAACAATTGCCAACACACAGACCACCCCCGCCGACACGGACAGACCAAGGACCACCAATGACAACAGCACAGGGACCCCAGCCCACCGTGGAGCAACGGACAACAACCCCAGTACCAACCCCCAAGGGGGCCTAGGGTCACCTGTGAGTGCCACCGCAGGTCCCGCACATGTGGCCAGGGGTGGTGGGAGGGGTGGTAGGCATAGGTCGCTGTTTGCAGAGGGGTCTGGACTGCATGATGACCCACAACTGGTACACATTGCTGATGCGTACCAGAATAGCACCGTAGAGGTCAGCCAGGTAGTGGGGATCCTCAAGGACATTCAACAGCAGCAGGCTGCCCATCATGCCCGCTTGGACTCACACATGTCCCGTGTGGAGACACACATCTCCCGTGTGGAGACACACATGTCTGGCATGGAGTCCAAGTGGGACACATTGCAAGAACTGACAGCGGTGCATAGGGACATATTGACATGCCTCCGCCAGATTAGCACCAACATGGCCACACCTCCCTGTGTGCCCACAACATCTGGTGCTGCAACAACTGCAACTGCCACAGGGAGGGAGGATGACTCTGGCGGAGAGTCCTCTGCACCGCAGCAGCCTGAACGTGAGGGTCCCCCCGAAAGAAGAGGGTTGTCCGAGGAAGGAAAACTGAGAGGCCGATGGCCATGTACATCCCCAGGAACCCAACACCTGTTCTGGAAATTCTCCTTTGTGTGCAAACTGTTCACCCTGTCGAATGCAACCCAACTCTCCCACATGACATGGGGAGTTTAAGTTGGACCAATGTATCAGATGACTGTGGACTTTACTCAGGACATTTCTGCTACCAACACTTCCAACTCATCTGGGAACTTTGGATTCCAATACCAATGTACAGTACCCACCATCCTGTGCACTATCCTCACACATGTATGTAAATAAACTCACTAGTACACCTTACTTGCCTCTGTTGTGATTCCAACGTGGTTTCTGTCATGGAGATGATGAGCTGCTAAATGACACTGTGCATGCTAACTGCTACAGCAAGTTCAACACCGTCATGTGAGTCATGGCGACGTGACACATATGAGGGAGACACACCACTAGGGCTACACAACACATAGACACCAGGGCCATCTGACTCATCGCCTACACTGATGTTGCCAGGAAATACAGTGGAATGCACAGACACCACACCTATTCAGAGTCTGTGTTAACTAGCCCACAGGTGCAGTAAGCAAATGTCAGTCAGATTGGTGACCACAGACAACACACATCCCAAAGTGAAGCACAGGTTTATTACACATTTGCAACATGTTGTTTCCACTACAAATGCAAAGTAATCCCACGTGGCAGTGGCCACACAGTCAACAAGTGTAGAAGAAATAAAGTCCAGGGGTGTGTGGCACATCACCTGTAGGGAAACGACTGCTTCCACCCTGAAAGCTGAATCATGGTGTCGGGGGATCCGAGTAGACCAAACAACTCTGAAAGTACCCTGTGAAGGACAGACATGACACACAATCAAAAGCACTGAAGAACATGACAGAACTGCAATACTCATGCCCAATACATGTCACAAGATACCTACACAAAACCAAGTTAGCATGTCAACACTGTTGGGGAGTACAGACTACCTGTAAGGACACATCACTGCACGCATCCAGTCAAGTAGCACATGGGCACACTCAAACAGCACCAGAGCACCACCAACACATATCATGCAAACTCACATCATTGACATAACATCTCTGGATACTCACATTCAGCTGAAGAAGTTGGTGATGAGCTGGGTGCGGACATCACCCTCATCATCATCATCATCACTGGCATCGTGGCCCAGGCCAGGATCCTCCACAGGTGGCGGATGTTGGTCATCGTCATCCAGGATGAGAGGCAACTCCTTCCGCACTGCCAGGTTGTGCAGCATGCAGCAGACGATGACAATCTTGCACACCTTTGCTGGGGCATATGGGAGGGCCCCTCCTGTCTTATCTAGGCAGCGGAAGCGGCTCTTCAGGAGACCAAATGTCCGCTCGATCACTCTCCTGGTCCGACCATGTGCCTCATTGTAGCGCATCTGGGCTGGTGTCACAGGGTTCCTGAGGGTGTCAGCAACCACGGCATGTTGGGGTATCCCGAGTCACCTACAAACAGACAATTACACATTAGCTGAGTTGGAAAAGAGGGTGGAATACAACATTGCAGAACACACACAATGGTACAAAGTCAGTACACACCGACAAGCCAGGCACGCTGGTTCTGCATCTGTGACATCATACTCAGGATGCGACTATTCCTCATCACGTAGGAATCGTGTGCAGAACCGGGGAAACGGGCACACACATGTGAGATGCTCATATCTGCAAGACATACCACCAGAGCATTGACAGAATGGTATTGTTTCCTGTTCCTGTATGCCTGCTCATGTGCCTGTGGTGGTACCAAAGCCACATGTGTCCCATCAATGGAGCCAATGACATGTGGCATCCTCCCCAGGGCATATAAGTCACTCTTGACGTCAGTGAGTTGTTGACGTTTAGGGAAATAGATGTACTGGTTCAGGTATCTCAACATTGCCTCCAAAACATCGCGTAGCACACGGCTGAACATGGACTGTGACATCCCATCAGCAGACGCCACAGTGTGTTAAAAGGTACCGGTAGCAAAGAAGTGTAGGGCTGCCATCACCTTCACCTTGGGGGTCAGCGCTGTAGGGTATGGCCGGCCAGGTTCCAAATGTGGGGCCAACCGCACCGCCAATTCCTAAATCAGCGGCCTGTTGAAGCGGTACCGTCGGATGCAGTCCCGTTCAACCATCGTTGCAAGGTCAGGGAATGGTCTATGGACAGCTGGTGCCCTGCAGTGCATAGGTGAAGAAAGAAAGATTGTCAGTCACCCCACATATGTGGCATAGACCATACTCAATATCACATGATACATCATTACGAGACACAAGTACCTGATGTGTGTGCAGTTCTGTAAGGACATGTATGGCACCTACATGGCCAACATCTAACATCACAGTTCTACATGTGTTGACAACAAGTTCCAGGTTGTGCTATGGGATATCATTAGGCTGTGTCACAGTACCCATGTACTGCTGTCACGTTCCAAACACACACCACAGTGACATGTGAGGGCAGATGTGCCACAGCTATCACAGCTCATTGATAGGTAGATTCCCAGGGACCCTGTATTGCTACATGGACACTGGCATGACATGGCGTATCATGAATACACCCCAGCAAAACAACCATGACCCCCACAGGTAGTGGTCCCTGTTGCCTCTGCAGGGCAGACATGGACGTCTGTGACACACACACACGCACAACATCAAAGTCCATGCACAAACAACGTGTATGTGGAGACTGTCTCCCATTGTGCACATGGAATCAGAGACATTGTAAACACAACATGCACACAGACTGTGGAGGGCCATCACTATTGTGGCAATGGGTCACCCTGTGACGTACATACCTTCCCACATGGGACTCAGGGGGTATGTGACATGACATACACATACACAACCTGGAAGTGTGACCATGCCACATGCTTTGAAATGAACCATTGCACACCACAGTGGTCATGTGCACAACACACAAAGGATTCTGTCCCCATGAACACGTGCACAGCCTGGGAGTGGCTGCCCCCAAGTGCCACCCAAAAAAACACATGTTGACCCCCATACACAGAAAAGGTAATGCAGCCTTACATGCCTCAGGATACAGCGTGGACAGGCTGTGGTGTTGTAGGTGTGCCCCTGAGTCCCTGGCAAGTAAATGTGGCTGGCATACGTTCACCAGTGACAAACATGGTGACATATGCGAGTGACTTGTAGGGGGACGCGTCGTACAGCAATGACCCAATCGGTGCGCACGCATTGGACATTGCATATGATGTGAACGGATGCGTGTTGTTTTCGAAATACGCGTTGTACAGCAATGGACCGATCGGTGCGCACGCACTGGACATTGCATATGATGTGAGCGGGTAGGCGTTGTACAGCAATGGACCGATCGGTGCGCACGCATTGGACATTGAATATGATGTGAACGGATGCGCGTTGTTTCGAAATCGGCGTTATGCGGCAATGGACCGATCGGTGTACACGCATTGGACATTGCATATGATGTGGCGCAGTGCGCGTTGTACAGCAATGGATCGATCGGTCGCACGCATTGGACATTGCATATGATGTGAGCGGATGCGTATTGTTTCGAAATCGCGTTGTACAGCAATGGACCGATCGGTGCGCACTCATTGGACATTGCATATGATGTGAGCGAGTGCGCGTTGTACAGCAATGGACCGATCGGTGCGCACGCACTGGACATTGCATATGATATGAGCGGGTACGCGTTGTACAGCAATGGACCGATCGGTGCGCACGCATTGGACATTGCATATGATGTGAATGGATGCGTGTTGTTTCCGAAATAGGCGTTGTACAGCAATGGACCGGTCGGTGCGCACGCATTGGACATTGCATATGATGTGAGCGGGTACGCGTTGTACAGCAATGGACCGATCGGTGCGCACGCATTGGACATTGCATATGATGTGAGCTTGTACGCGTTGTACAGCAATGGACCGATCGGTGCGCACGCATTGGACATTCCATATGATGTGAGCGGGTACGCGTTGTACAGCAATGGACCGATCGGTGCCCACGCATTGAACATTGCATATGATGTGAGCGGGTACGCATTGTACAGCAATGGACCGATCGGTGCGCACGCATTGGACATTGCATATGATGTGAACGGATGCGTGTTGTTTTCAAAATACGCTTTGTACAGCAATGGACCCATCGGTGCGCACGCATTGGCTAGGGCCTGGCATGGCAACGGACGCGTTTTCGAAGCTTTAACGAGTCTGATGCAGTGAATTCAGTTGGCCAGCCACAACAATGTTGCAAATTCATGGGTGTCATGAAGTTGAACTTTTGAAGGATGCTGTGGGCGTGTATAAGTGGTACAAATCCATGGATTGGCCATATTCAGAAGATGCAAACGACTTGGACCTATCACTTTGGACACATGGGACAGTATCTGCCTCTGTAGCACACATATAATGCTGGCTGTTCCCCTGAGAGCTCACTTGCCTGCACTACATGCTCTAGGACGACATCTGCCACCAACACTGCTGCTGTCTCTGCATCCTCTGGCTACTGCAATGGCACGTACTGTGGAGAGAGCCCCAGCCTTCACCACTGAGGAGAACCAGGCCCTGCTGGACAGCCTCCTTCCACAGTACAGCAAGCTGTATGGGAAACCAGGGGAGCAGGTGAGTGTGCTGTCCACTGCCTTACTAAATGTGCATGTTGTCTGACTAGCAAGGCTTACAGTGTGCACTCCACTGGCTAGCATGGTCACTGAGTAGTTCTCACCCCCAAAGTGTGTAGTTACATGCACTGAACAGGTATAGTGCAGTAACAGTGCATTCCAACAAGGTTTTACTTCCCAGGCAATGATACCATGTAGTAACTGCTGGCAAACTGTTCATAGCCATGGTTGCACTGCCTGTGTACATCATATGCCCCTGTGATTGAGACATGTATATCCAACTGTGTGATGCACGGATATGTTGCATGTGTAGTAATGGCCTTTTCACTTTGTCATCCTCACAGGTTGATGCCCACCAGAAGCAGGAAATCTGGCTGACCATCGTCCGGGCAGTAAGATCCATGGGGGACTACAAGCGCCAGATCCGCAACTGCCAGAAGAGGTGACAGGACCTTCGTGGCTGGACCCGGAGGATCGCAAGGGTCCAGCTGAAGCTGTCGCCTCCTCGCAGGAGGGGCGGACACTGGACCCTGACCCCCCACATGCTCAGGATCCTGGCAGTGGTCTTCCCTGACCTGGATGGGCAGCTGAAGGCCAGACAGCAGCAAGGAGGGGGTGAGTCCATGACTGCACTGTGAACTTTGTCTGACATGCTATGTGCCCTCCTCTGGCCTGGTTAAACTTCCACAGTACATCAGTCTTGTGGTCCAGGACCCATGTCCCTCAATTGTGACATGCCCACTCCACATCTGATACCCAGGTGTGGCCCTTACAGTCAGGAAATTGTGTCACTTGGGTACTGTGTCCTTGCATTTTGCTTAGCTCAAGGTGGGGGACAGAATTTGTTCCAGTAACTTTGTGGTGGGCTTCATGGGTGGGTCAATTGCTTACACAATGCCTGAGTTCTGACATGTAATCTGCGTGTAACTTTGATATGTGGTCCAATTGCTGATCTGACTCACCACATGTGCCTGGGGTATTTGGCACACCCCCATGCTGCGGGTGGGAACAATGTTTGGGCCTCAGGAGTATGTATATCAAGTGTGCCACACATGCTTAGCCACCTGCCTACTGTCCAGGGCTCATCCCTCTTTCACGTGGAGCAGGACAGTCATGCCTACTCCAGGGCATACGATACACTCTGTACTCCCACTCCCATGTATCAGCTGACACGTTGTGCTCAGTGAAATGTTCCCTCAGATGTCTGCCTCTGTGTCATTGTGCTGTGGCTTCGTTGTCAGGACTACTGGGGTGTTTATCGGTTAGGGCTCAGCATGCCATCTGAGATGTGACCATGAGAGACGATACTTGTGTGACATATAGGTGTTTGATCACTTGACTGTTCAGACTGGTGTATGCGACTGTGAAGTTCAGGCAGCTGTTTTTCATTCACAGCAGACTGTGAGGTGCTCAGGTTCATAGAGTTGTGTTTCATGTCTCCCATATGTCCAATTGGTATGACATGGACAAATAAGAGTTCAGATGATGTGTTTTGTGGAGGATGGACATGTGCACTTGTCAGCTACAGAACTTGCAGTCCCCATGGCCTAGGATTGTGACACAGTGCAGACTGTTGTTGGCTGGCTGACCTGCCCATGTGACTGGAGACAGTGATGTATGACTTTGCAGGCATGCCTGTGCCATGGCATTAAACTTCCTAAGAGTGATCCTGCAGGGGAGTGACATGTGCTACATGCACCCCATTGTGGCATTGACTATCAGGACATGGGTGCATCATGGTGTCTGGTGCTGATATGCATCACATGCATTTCAAATTAGACTCTGGCCATCCCTTTATCCGGACACCTGTACTGTCTCAGTGGCAAGAGATGTGATGTGTGCATGTTCACATACTTCACCGTGTTCTCTGCAATGTCCAACAACTGTGTAGGTGGTGCATGTGTCCACACTGGGGTATTACCATCCAACAGGCACCAGACAGATGGGTGCAAGGCCAGGAGGGATGTGAGTGCCATGGTTGACCATCAGACTGACAATTGGCTTCTCTAATCTGTGTGAGCACTTCTGGCAATGTTCAACTAAGGATGCCAGGGCTTGCTCTGTAATGTGCTGTACTTACTGTGGTGTGTGTGGTCAGTGCAGGTGTCTGATGTTTGTCTGTTTCCTAATTGTTTGCAGATACATCCACGGCCACAGGAGGGGACAGCTCCACGGACCAGGAGGAGCTTCAGAGCCAGACTGGGTCAGCAGCCGATGAGTGGTCGGCGGGACCCAGTGGCACGAGGGCGAGGGAGCCACACCGAGGAGTCCTCAGCACCATCTACCTCAGCTGAGGACCACAGCAGCTCGGAGGATGACTCCCTTGTGGAGGCGGGTGTCAGCAGCCACCACACCCCAGCTAGTATGGCTGGCCCCGCCACCACCACCACCGCCCTCCCATCGGCTCCCATTCCAGAGGTCCGTGGAGGCTCCCGTGTTCGGGAGCATGTCTCCTTCATGCCAGGCACCGCACCCCCTGCCCCTGTGTCCCCTGCTGCCCTGAGTGAGGAGTCTGTGTACTTACTTCGCCAGCTCCATGTAGGGCAGACATCAATGCTGAGTGTCTTCCATGCCCACACCACTCTGTTGACACAGCTGGTGTCGTTGGCATCTCATCGGGCATGTCTGCCCTACAGAGGAGCAATAAGTCCATGGCCTCCTCCCTGATGGCAGCAGTGTCCCTCCTCCAACAGTCCCTCACCCCTCCTACCTCTGCCCCATCCACACTTCCTGGCACCCTACCTGTCCCATGCACAATCACCCAAACACACAGACACGAGCAGCACATAAACACCCAAAACAAAGTCAAAACGTTCACGCAAGCATCCTCAGGGGACTGATACCACACCCACAGGGGATGGGGAACAGACACACACACAGGCATCCACAGTCACTCCGCAGTCCTCCAATTCCTCTCCCTCAAGACCCCTTCCCTTGCCTCACCTGCAACCCCACCTAAAAAGCAGCTCTTCCTCTGTGACCTTGGCCTCTTCCCCTCCAATCCAGCTGATCCAGCATACAGGGGGAAGAGGAGTCCACCTACACAGAGGGAGTGCCCCTCACCCCGGACACCCTCCCCCAGGCACAGACAAACTGAGCCCCCACCCGCAAGTCCCCCGGACCCGGAAGAGCAAGACCCCGCCACCACCCTGCAGCTCAACCACACAGTCTCCTTCCTCCATCCCTCAGGCCCCCACAACACAGGTTCCCCCACCAAACCCTGCCCCAGGTTCCCCCACCCACAGATACACCATCCCCAAAATGATCCGGCCTTCTCCCCCTACCACTTGCTCTTCCAGCCCCACACCCCCCGCTGCACATGTTTGTGCCCCTGGTGTGGAGACCGTGTCCTCCCCTCTGTCCTGCCCACCTTACCTGAACCCCATTCTACTCCCCTGGAGATAGGCACTGCAGTGGAGTCCACTACCACCCAGTCTGACTTGGGCACTGCAGTGGGGAACCTGTCCACTCCATCTGGCCAGCCCACTGCAGTCGTGCTGGCACCCACACCATCTGACTCATGCCCCCAGTTGTGCCGGCACACACCATGTCAGACACCTCCACTGCAGTTGTCAGTGACTCTCCAGCACCAGCCACCCTTCCCTGCCTCCTTCTAGTGAGCCCTGATCCTGTCCCTGCGGTGCCTGGCCTGCCCCCCGTATACCCCTCCGAGGGAATGTCCCTGGTCCGTAGCAGTGCAGGCAAGCAAAGCTGACATCTGCCACTGTCACCCTGTTCGGACTTTACAGATGGACTGGCCATTGGCCTTTGTGTTTTTCAGGACTTTCTATTTTACACCCACATATGCTGAATAAAGCTACTTTCTGTTCTCTAGTGGTTTTGCTTCAGATGTACATGATGTGGATGATGCTAACCATGCCCTCGCTGCAGTGATGGTTATTTTTGATATCAGGAAAATGAAGTGTTACTGTGCAGGACCCCATTTGGTCCAGGGGGAATGTGTCCTATCCTGGTGTGTATCCATGTCATCCTTTGCAGCAATATGAGGGTGTCATGTTTTCAATATTTGCCAATGGGATTTCCTACTTGTATTTGCAATATCACATCTGTGGCTTACACCCCTGCACATCTGTTGTGCTTGCCATTGTTCAATTTGTCTATTTCCCTGACCGTGTGACCATCTCCACTGGACATGCAAGTTTGGGCATCAATGGGGAAGGACTCATCTGTGTTATCAGTGCAACATGTGTGTTGGATCTGTGCAGATGATTTCGGTGACACTCCCATGACCAGGCTGATGTGACGAGAGCCTTCATTTTGTGCTAATTGTTGACTGAGTGACCAAGTGTTCTGCTGACATGATAGAGCCCTGCAGAGACAGCGTATGGCACAGCTTTCCTTACACAGGAGTGGAGTCCCCTCATGGCAGTGTGTAATTCTGTGACATTGCCTGAGCCCAAGGTGTGTGTTGTGTGAGCATGTCTGTGTGTGTTCACTTCCATTTTGCTACGCAGGCTGGGATCCCTAGTGATGTTCCTGTTTGTGATGCTTGCTGAGTTGACCTATGTTCCCCCAAAATCTTCGTTCTGGGTTATCTGGGATGTGGGTGCATGGCACATTACTGGTCATGAGGGTGTCATCCATAAGTGTGTTTGCTGTCAGGGCTGAGTTTGTGTGCAAACGCAGATGAGACACAGTCAGGATTCCCCTTGGCACTTGTTGGTTACACAAGTCATGTAATTTACAGTTAGTGGTAGCTTTCAGTGATTGTGGCACGTTGTGTGTGTGACTGCTGCAACTCCTCAGGGTCAGAGCTGCAATGTTGGAAGTTGTCTATGTGTGTTCTTTGTGGGTGACCTTGGCTTCTTCATTGGTGTGGGACTGTGGCCGGGATCCCATTGGTTGGTGTGGATTTGACGTTATGCCCATGTACAGCGTACTGTGCAGTGTGTCAGACATGCACGAGTCTTGTTGACTGGCCATGTGTGATGGGTTTCTGCACCTTAGTTTCCACCACCACCCCTGGGATTGTCATGGGTGCTTGTGCAATGTCACCAGTCCATGTGAACTTCACTGCTGCACATTGGTGGAGATCAAGGTGTGTGGTGTTGAGTGTGTGCAAATGAGAGTTGTTGCACGGCTAGACCCCTACCTCCATATTGGCCTTGGCTGACAGGCCGTGCTGATTGATTTGCGCTTGTGTAGGTGTGATGGTAGTTTGTTGCTCAGGACACATGACTGTGGTTCACAGTGTGAACGACATCTAGCTTTGTCATCACAGTGGGATTATCATGCAGGCCAGTGTCACCACAATGTGGGGTCCCTGGGGGTAGTGCTGTGGTGGGTCTGTCTCTTGCTGTGTTAGTTGCTGTTCCTACAAGCTTGTGTGACATGTGTAATTTGTGCTCCCTCTCATCTAACAATGCCTGATTATCCACATAGGGAATCCGATCCATGAGTTACTTTTGTGTGGCACTGTATACACATCTGTGTGATTGGGATTCAGGCCTCTTCATGTGTTGTGTGGTTGCCTGGGGACACTGGCACACCCCCATCACCTGTTGTGTTTGATATGCAGTGTGAGGCTGCCTGTTTGTGTTTGTGCATCTGCACCACTGCATTGGCATATCTTTAGTGTGCCATTGGCTGTATGTTGTTTGGTGGGTTTCCCCTGCTGTCCCTGGGACTCCTAGGTCATCAGTCAGCACAATGATCATGGTTTGTATGTCCCATTGCGGCCATGGTATGGTATTTGTTCACCTCACATCTACAGTCTCCACAGGATATCTACATTTGTGTGTCCATTGGTGCAGATATGTGGGTCTGCATTATGATGGTCACTTCTGTCATTGTGTTATTGATGAATGTTGACAATGTTAGCCCCCATTGGTGATGTTTGTCTGCACATGGCCAAAGGTATGTCTTATTTGCACTGCACTGTTTGCCTCACACAATCTATGTTGCTATGGGACACAAGCACTACTATGCCACTGATGTGTTTGTTGTTCTGTGACCAGGAATCATCCATGCAGTTGGCATTTGTAGCTTTTTCCATGACAACACTTACATTTTGGTCACTGTGATGATGGGGGTGTAGACCCCATTGCCACAATGTTCAAAATGTGCTTCAGCTATGGACCCCACACTTACATTTTGGTCACTGTGATGATGGGGGTTTAGACCCCATTGCCACAATGTTCAAAATGTGCTTCAGCTATGGACCCCACACTTACCTTTTGGTCACTGTGATGATGGGGGTTTAGACCCCATTGCCACAATGTTCAAAATGTGCTTCAGCTATGGACCCCACACTTACCTTTTGGTCACTGTGATGATGGGGGTTTAGACCCCATTGCCACAATGTTCAAAATGTGTTTCAGGTATGGACCCCACACTTACCTTTTGGTCACTGTGATGATGGGGGTTTAGACCCCATTGCCACAATGTTCAAAATGTGCTTCAGCTATGGACCCCACACTTACCTTTTGGTCACTGTGATGATGGGGGCTTAGACCCCATTGCCACAATGTTCAAAATGTGCTTCAGCTATGGACCCCACACTTACCTTTTGGTCACTGTTATGATGGGGTGTTAGACCCCATTGCCACAGTGGTCATGGTCTGCTTGCATTGTGGAGGCCACACACATTTATGTGTGACACATGTGATAGGGGGTCACATTGTATGTTCAATGTCATGTTCAGTGTTGTAGTCATTTGACACAGACTACACACGCTTGTCATGGTGTTGGGGGATGTGTTTTTCTGACATTCCTTATGTTGGAGTATGCTGGTTGTGTCATGCATTATCCGTCCTATGAGTAGGGGTGGTGTGGGTGGTGGGCATCCAGCAGCCATGAGTAGGGGGTGGTAGTGGTAGGCATCCAGCCCCCTGAGTAGGGGTGGTGGTAGTGGTAGGCATCCAGCCCCCTGAGTAGGGGTGGTGGTAGTGGTAGGCATCCAGCCCCTATGTGTGGGGATGGTAGTAGTGACAGGCATCCAGGCCCCCTGAGTAGGGGTGGTGGTAGTGACAGGCATCCAGGCCCCCTGAGTAGGGATGGTGGTAGTGGTAGGCATCCAGCCCCCCTGAGTAGGGGTGGTGGTAGTGGTAGGCATCCAGCACCCATGAGTAGGGGTGGTGGTAGTGGTAGGCATCCATCACCCATGAGTAGGGGTGGTGGTAGTGGTAGGCATCCATCCCCCTATGTGTGGGGATGGTAGTAGTGACAGGCATCCAGCCCCCCTGAGTAGGGGTGGTGGTGGTGGTAGGCATCCAGCCCCCCCTGAGTAGGGGTGGTGGTAGTGACAGGCATCCAACCCCCCCTGAGTAGGGGTGGTGGTAGTGACAGGCATCCAGCCCCCCCTGAGTAGGGGTGGTGGTAGTGGTAGGCATCCAGGCCCCTATTGGTGTATGGCATTGGTGATAGCCATCCCGCCCCTATGGTTCTGCTGTTGCTAGTGTGCGTCATTTCTGCATCCCTATGTGTGTGTGACATATGTTGGGTACGTGTCGTTTGTTTGTGTAGTGGGTGTTTGACTTACCGTCTGCGCCGTACGCGTCCGTACCTGTTCCAGTAATAGATGTAGAGTATTTGTAGGACCTGCGCGATGGGATTCATGGTTGGTTCGTCTCGTTCGGGTTTCTCGTTGCTTCGACTCGTACTCGTTGCTAGCTTGTTCGTCTCGTAGCCGTGGATCGTCTTGTGGCACGAATCGGAGCTTATGTGCAGCTCTCCCGGATGCTCTGACGTGCCGGACGTAGCGACAGGTTCGGCGCATACGGAATGCGCATCATACTAGTCCGCCCGGAAGGTGCTGTGTATTTGCTTCCGTGCGGCTCGATTCGGCGTTTACGGATCCAGCTCGGGCGGGGAACAGGAGCTGGAATGGGTAAGTATGGCTCGCTCGGAATCTGTGCTGTTATGCGCATCGTACTTGCTCGTTCGGACGACTGTTCAAATCGGTCGGGAAACACGCATTCGGCTGGGGTTTTTTCCGGACAAATAGTGTTAGGTGCGCTTCCGGCCCGAATCGGAATCGGCCCCTAAGTGTCACCCCTTTAGTGTCCAACACCATCCTCACATTGGTTTAGATTTGAATGGGAATAGTAAATGTCTCCCTTCTAATGTCCAACACCTTCCGCAAATTGGTGTAGATTGGAGTGGGAATAGTAAATGTCACCCTTTTAGTGTCCAACAACGTCCCCAAATTTGTATTGGAGTATTAATTTTGACTAAATGGACAAAGAGGAAGATCTGCAGCTGCAGAACATTAGGACATATTCATTTTTTTTTTGGGGAGTGAAATGTTATATTTTAGTATTTGTGTAAATATTATGTGATTGTTATTTGTAATTTATGTGTAGTATTTATTGTACATGATGGATGTAGTTTGATCTTTTTGGTTTGGCTGGTGAGGGCTATATTTTTCATGAAAATAATTTAGGTATTATTGCATTATCTCACTCTTGAACAATAAAGTTTTATTTAATGTTTAAACTGATGTAATAAAATATTACGTTTGTTATTTATATAAAAAATGATTTGTGATGTTGGTTCAGATTATGTGACAATTTTTGGGCTTTTATAGGTTGGGATTTATTTTATAATATGCTTTTGCTTTTATTTCTAAGTGATCTACTTATTTGTGGTTTATAAAGAGTTAGAGCCTTATTATAACTTTGGCGGTTTTGGAGCGGGCGGAATTTGCGTAGTCGCGTTACGCAAATCTAAGCAAAATTGTTAAAAATCTCCGCGAGCACGTAGAAATTCCACGGAATCGCGGAATTGCTTGTCCCGCCCGTTCGCGATGTGTTTTTGAGTGCTCGCGGGGAAATATATCGCTAACTTGCCCATGCGGTCGCTAATGGGCGCGGCCATCATGTTTTTCACTTGTCCCGCCCGCTCGCGATGGTTATTTCCTGTTCCGGGTCGCGTATTGCATGCTCCCGCCCGCTCGCGATGCTTATTTCCAGTTCCGGGTCGCGTATTGCATGCTCCCGCTCGTTCGCGATAAGTATTTCCTGTTCGGGAACGCGCATTACGTGTTTGCGATGCTTTTTGCGTGCTCGGGGGGAAATATCACGCAAACTTGCCCATGCGGTCGCAATGGGCGCGGCCATCTTGTTTTTCACTCTATTGCTATGGTTCTGGGCCTGATTTTCAATTCTCCCTCTATCTTTTCAATCCTTTGTTTCTGGAAACTTTTTTTTGATCTTTTTTATTTATTATCTATCTCTCTATTTTCCTGATTCTATATTTTGAGTTTTTCTACTTTTGTGTGTTTTTCACTACTTTTTCACTCTTTTCTATTACCTGCTTTTTATTTCTTTTACTTACTTTTTTAATTGCTACCTTTTCTTTTCCGCCCCCCCCGCCTACCCAGAACTATGGCAAAGGGCCACAGGGCTCATAGCCAGAGCCATGACCGCCTTCCTTGCGGAAGACGGCACCAAAAAGGGGTGCAGGCACGGGCCTTATTCGGTGAGGCGGTGGTGGCCGCACAGTTTTTTTTTGTTCAGCGCCACCTCCCCTCAACCCTGGCAGCAGGCGGCAGGCCTGGGTCCGGGTACAGGCTCCGGGAGCGTCGGCAGCGGTGGGGCAAGGTGTGTCGGGCAGTGTTTCGCTGCTCTGGTGTCCGGCGCACCAATAATCAGCTGACGCACCGGTGGTCCGATATTCTGGACCGGGAGCAGGACCTGCTGGACCTGCTAGGAGTGGAGGTTCCGGGGCTTGGTGAGTAGCTATTAAATATTACTACTTTGTGTTCTTCTGCTCTGTGTTATATATTGCGAATATTTTTTTTGTCCGACCAGCAAGAATGCTGCTGCTTACATTGCAGGTAAATTACGTTTAAAAATCTGTGATTGTTATGACACAGGCGCTAGGCGCTACTAATCTTACTTGTTTGCAACTTTGCGCTCACTTGGCCTGATGATTATGTAAGAGTTTCCTTTAGAGAACTTAAGTTAGGTAATGCTAGAGAGACTCTAGTTCTTCCTTTGTCCTCCTGCCACTAAGAAGGGATAGTGGTGGATTGATAGGTTTAGTTACTTATTAGTTGGTAATTTTTAAGTGGTGTGCGTGACGCATCCTCTGTCATGTCACGTGCTGCTGAGGGCTGCTTACCCCAGTCTTTAGTAGAACCTTTTGTAGTTTGTTTAGTGAGTGTTAATAGGCTTATATCATCACTAGCAGAACATCAGCAGCAACCAGCCAACAATTTGGTGTATGCAAAAATGTATGCATGTGTCCTCCATCTATGCATTTTTGAGGACTAAAATAAATGGAAATGCAGACTTACTGAACCATTGGCCCGTCTGGATTGTCATAGGTGGGCTAGGTCAGGTGGTAGTTAGGCTTACTAGACGGTCCGTGAATCTCGCAATATACTAGTCGATCAGATTAGATAGGTCAATTTTATTGCAATTGTTGTTCACAAAAAAGTTTTTGGAGCGTATTTTAAAATATTTTATTTGTTTCACACCAAACTTTAATTTTTGTCTCTTTCTTTATGAAATCTTACATGATCAGCACCCAGGGGCAAGAAGACGGGGTCACAGGCGGCGGGACAAGAAGAAAATCATCAAGATGCCTCCCAGGACCAGGACCGCTCCTCTACCGAGGGCTCTGCTGCTGGCCCCAGTAAGTCCTCCAGTGGTTAATATTAATAATTATATTTCCCTAACTTTTCCTGCACCTTATTTTTCCGAACTATTATTTCGGTATCCTAATTCTATTTTTTACAAATTCTTCTTTGATCTATACTATCTGTTTCTAAATTCTTGTTATCCCTGCCTCTAACTGCGTCTGCTATGACTCTCTGTACTACTACTATTAGTCTGTCTGTAGCTAAGCTTGCCCAGTTGGCCACTCTTTATTTAAAATATTTTAAATAAAACTCAGATTCACCAATAGCTCTAGCCATTGAGTTCAGTCCTTTGGGTTGCCCTCGTCTACTACTTCTAGTCTTCTTAATCTGAGGCTTTTCGACAATTCACACCAAGAAAATGCCCAACCACATTTTACTATTTTTGATAGGATAGGACATACTACTACTGTTGTAGGGATTCTGCACATACAGAACTTTGCACAAGAAAATAGGACGTTGGTGATGGGAGGTTGGACCTTCCTCACACCTCAATCAGAAGCCACCACAATCCCCTGACCGACTAGTTCTAGTGTCTCATTAGGTCTCCGAAACCCCCCCAACATACCCAATGAGTAGACAACCCATAACATAACACTCCCGACCTCTGTTGCGGAAGCAATGCACACCCTTTCGCTCACTCACTCGTGTAAGTCCACACCAAATACCACCGAGTCTATGTAAGTTCAAAAGGTTTATTTTCAACTGACAAGCTCTGTACGTTGTTCTATAATGCAGCAGCAACAGCAAAATGCATAAGATTAAAACAATAAACATTGTTACACTTACAACTACAAGTCCATAAAAGACAAAAGGCGAAATCATGATAACTGAACAGTGGTGGAAGAACCATCCTCCCCTTGGTAGGAATATAGTTTATATAAAATTATAAATGGAGATCTGAGAATTCTGGGGACCCCTCACCTTAGAAGAACCTAGTACTGGTTACATCATAAGCTCTGCAAAGCTCTGGTTCGTATAAGGGAATCTTCCGTCTGTTATGAGAAAAATGGTGCGCGTTAGTATAGTGCAAGCATTTCTCAGTCGTGCCAAAAAGTGTAGTATTTTTATGGATAAGCAATATGGACTAACACCAGAACTCCATAACAAAGTGGCTTGTTTTTTGACCTTGTATGCAGCGCTCAGCCAGTAGCAGTATGAGCTCATGTGGGCTCAAAGGCGTCTTACACAACAAGCTGTGAGGTAACTTGCGCAAAAATAAAAGACACAAAGCTAAAATGGTTGCATGGCTCGGGGTAACTTAGCAAAGACTAGAATGACCCTAGGGACCATATAACACTGCTACTGTCTACTCTACTACCTGATTTGTACTAGTGATGTATGTTGTATATGTATTATGTATGTATTAACTTTTTTTCAATCTTGCTAGTGAAAAATAGGGGAGGTGTATATGGCATCTGAAAAATGTGTAATGTTTTTCTAGGCGTACTACCGACCACCAGTACCGGGGCCAGCGGCGAAGGTGATGCGGCCGCTGAGGGTGCAGGAGATGCGGCAGTTGCAGGAGGAGCTGCAGGGGGTGAGCCAGCAGCAGTGGCGGGCGGTGGTAAGTTATATTCCTAATCCTTACTTATTGACATCACACTCGCTGCAAGGGTGTAATGTATACTGTACTGTTGAGACTTAAGTAAGAAGTTGTTGTGAAAGGTTGAAGAAGACACCCTTTACTTAGCGTTTGCAATAGCATTAGCGACAGGAGTGTACTGTTGAGTAACCAATGGCCTCTTCTATCGGACTTCAACTCAGCTGTGAAAGTTTTATGGAGAAGACTAAAAGTCAGATCAGATGACCTTGATGGATGGGTTGAACGAAAAGGGAAAGAAGGGTGGAAGGAGGAAGGACGGGCGAGATTTAATATTTATGACTGGCAGAGAAGGATACGTCGGATGCATTCATAGGTGTCTGATAGGAATCAGATGCATGGGTGGTGGAATGCCTGAAACTCTCACAAATGTTAGAGGCCGAGGTAGTGGGAGGATAGATACATACCACAAATGTTATGTGCTGTGCTTGCTAGTGCTACTGTGCCACTATGTGTAGAATTAATTTGTCTTACTGCTTTGCTAAGAGTATATTTTACAATAGTCTTGTTTTTTTTCTTGATATAGCTACTCCTTCCAAAGTGAAAGTCGACAGGAAGGAGTTGGCAGCCAAGGCCCGGCGCCGGAAGCTGGAGGCCATACAAGCTGAATACCGGCGGCTGGTGGTTCTAGAGGAGGAGGAGGAGGAGGCGGCGGCAGCAGCTGCAGCCTCCTCCAATGCCCGGGCCCCAGCCACCCCCTCCAGTGTTACGGCGCCACCGTCTGGCAGCCGCCCGCCGCCACACTACATTACGCACTGCTGCCCCCCTGTGGATGCAATTGCCGCGCACTGAAGCGCCGCGTGGCCCGTCTAGAGGAGCGCATTCGTGTCCTGGAGAGGCGAGCCCGCTGAGACCCCGTTTATTTATTGCCCCTTTTTTATTGCTTATTTTGGTGGGTGGGAATCGGGCGTTGGGGTTTTTACTTTTGGACAATTTGACATTTCATTTGTTGGACTTTTTTGTTGCGGGAAATGGACATTGGTTGGGGTTAGGGAGAGGGGTGGGTCAGGTGTTGTGGGATTTTTTTTACATAGTTTATTTTTGTTAGGGTATTAAATTATATATTTATACTTTATATACGATGTTGTTAATGTTTTGTGGGTGGGGTTACTGTTTTACGTCACACTGTTTCCTTGCTGGTGCAGGGCCACAGCCAGTGTTTGATTTAAATAATTGGTCTCTCCTCCTAGTCTATGCATTCTGCAACTGGACTCAAAGGGTGTGTGAAATAGAATTAATGAAAACATTTCCATTATTAATTATGCCTCCCCCAAACTTCTTCTCTTACCTGTGCTTGATGTTTAACTTGGGCATGGCGATGGCTGCATGGTGATGATGGTTTTCTTTCCCAACATGCCATGGTTGTGGTGGTAGTAGTAGTAGACCCTGGCAGTAGCATTTGCAAAAAAAGAAAATGAGACAGTCAGTCGCCTGAGAGAGACTGTGGGAGGAGTAGTATAACGAAGTACAGTACGGAACTTACTGCCAATCAATAATATGCCAAAATACAATAAAACATAATGGTGGCGGGGATAGCCTAGAACATAGAGTTACAAACTCTAGCTGTGTCGAGTCACTCGACTAGGCCTACAGTACACTCGACACAAGCGTAACCGTTAGTGCTGTGTAGGAGGATGACAACAAATCCAATCGATGCCGGCAATTAATGCTGATGGATTAGGTTCCTTTGGTAAAAAAATTATCTCGCAAATATACTGCTCATGGGTGAGCAAGCAGAAGAAGATCCTCGCCCTGCTTTGAAATTGAATTAGTGTTGCTTTTGCCACATCCGCCCCAGCAAGCGTGTGATAAATTATTGGTGTACATTTAATTTAGTCACACCTCAATAAGTCACACAGCCCGGGGGAAGAGGGTTAGGGTTTGATGAATGGTTGGGAAGGGGGTTTTGGGAAAGGTTTGACAAAGAAAAACAGTACGCATGGACAACAACAAAACACAATCTTGGCAGACAACCATATCCATAAATCTGTTAAGGGAGAAAAAGGAAATGCATGCATGATGATGATAACTTGATGGTTAATGATAAGTAGTACTTACTAACGGATCACTGACAAAATATCGAAGGTCAAAAAATCGACCTACAAAAATATCGGAACAAGAATATCGATGTCAACAATATCGATATCCTATCTACAACATGGTAAGTACAAAAATATCGAGAAAAAAATATCGATGTCAAAAATATCGTTATTAAAAATATCGGTTTTTTGTTGTTGTTAAAAACAATATGTAAAATAAACTAAATAATACTTATAAATAAAATAAACATAGTTAAAAATATTTTATAATGTTTAAAATTAATAGGTAATATATATATATAATTTACTAAAACATTAATTAAACATATACATATAATATATAATATATACTTACTTAGGGGCTCATTACGATGGCGGGCGGAAGCACAACCGCCGTGCTGGCGGATGCAAAAACCACCAGTTACCGCCGGCACGCAGCAGTCCACACGCCCGTCCAATTACGATGCGTAAAGTAGGCCAAACACCGCCGGCAAGCCAGCAACACCGTCCGCCATCAAAGTGCGCCCGTACACGTAGCGGCGCAGCACAACTGACACACACCGTCCGACGAAACACGTCCCGCCCGGCGTATAAATTACGATGCCGCAAACAAACGGCTCCCACGGCTAAGAGACACCGCACGTGAAAGAGAGGCGGTAACACGGACGCAGAGCACGGAAAACGAAGAAGCGGCATCCCGAGCATGAATCCAGCACTGCAGGCCCTTCCCATGCTTCTGCTGATGCACCACCAAGGACGCAACGTACCGCGGAGACGCAGGTAGGCACACACACAACAAGTGCACGCAAACAGCGCACACAGTGCAAGGGCGGAAAAAGCGGACAACCCCCCACCAGCGCGTGTACACTACACATCCACCATTGCATCCACATATGACACACAGGCCAAATCCTAACATCGCGGAACACATGTGTACACACCACCTGGGACTAGGAACCAACCACCCCGTCACGGCCACAAAGCGCCGATGACGCCGCCACACATGCGCACAACGCAGAGGCCAACCGCAGCGCCATGCATGCGTCGCACACAGACACAGGGACACAACCAAGCAGCACACACATCAGCCCCACCCCGAACGCACATGACACGTGACAGGCCGGCCACAGACATGTCCCCAACGCCCAATTCACGGACAACACCCAACGCCACACAACCGACGCACACATGTCAGTGAAGTCACGCAACAGCAGGACACACCCCAGTGTAACAAACATGGCGAAGCACACAGCGGCGGCAACACCAACTAGGAGAAGCAGGGCCCCTTCGGGAAGAGGAACGCCAGTACCACACTGAAAAACCCATACCACCCTGCACATATGAACAAGACACATGAAACGGAACACCAAAGAGCCCGGGGACCGACAACAGGTGGCCCAAGAATTACATCCACACACAAGGCCCAACGCAGAGCGGAAAGGCAGGCTGCCGCCCACACAAGGGAGAGCAGACAGCACTGAATGACCTTCCATTCCAACACCGAAACCACAGCCCTACGACAGAAGCCGGTGAATACAGCCATTGTCCAAGAATAGACCAACACAGGCATGCTGAGGAGACCGACCACAGGGCAGATAGCGCATATCACAGAAGCACACAACGGACGGGGAAGAAAGAAGAAAACACTCCCCCATGTCGGCCACATGCAAGTTAATTGGAAGGAGTCACACAGCACCGACCTTGAACTGTCTGAGAAGCATGTGGGAAGAGGGCCCGTGTCCTCCAAACAAGCCAACAGAACACAAGTCCTGTCTCCCCACGACTACACAGAGCTCACAGCAACCCTGGAGCGTGCACATTGCAGACTGCACACACAGCCGGAGCACGCCACCTCTACGAACCGCTGCGAAATGGCAACCGCAACACACCTACCCAACTACGCCGAACAGCTCAAGCTGTACAAAACCAACCTGTGCCATACATTGGGATGCGATCTCCTGTCCCTGCTGAACGTAAGTTACCGACTGACTTACCGCATCACATTGTTCAGCTGCGTCATGCCCGTCTTCTACTGTCGGAGGTGTCCCTACCAGCATCCCGTCGAGATATGCCTCTCCAACCCGGCATGTCTGAAGGCGGACCTGCTACCACTACTCCTCCCTCTGGACGCACACGACAGGGCCTGCTCTGCCTATGGGGGCATGGCGTATGTGGCCAACATCGCACGCGCACTGAAATGGAACCACTGTGCCTCCACACGACGGATCATCGAGAACAGCTACATCGAATGTCACCCAGCATGCCCCATCATGGTCCTCCAAGGGACAACCTACGAACAACACCTTGACAGCCACCATCCGCTTCATTGGCTGGCAAACATGTACACCACCAATGACATGGAAGCCCTGCTGGACGGCATCGCATACCTGAAAACCTGTAAATACGTCGGACCACAACGCAGGTTCCCCGACTGACCTATGAAGTCCAACCCCGCACCCATGCTCAGCTTCCGCACGGACTGGCCAGTCACCACCACAACAGCCATACCAAACGACCGGCAACTGTAACCACACCATCAACGACATCGCCATGACATCGGATATGACCGGGACATGCACACTGTTCCCCATCACATCCAGGAACACCGCATGCATCGTGAGAGGCAGTGGCATGGGCTCTGTGCATCGCACCCACATGGACGGAACTGCACGAACAACCAGGACACGACATGGATCCAGCGCACATGGACACACACACCGCTCAGTGGACATGAATAGGTCGCCTGGAGTCTGTGGGTGCTGCACCCCTCCCACCCCCGCCCCGGGAATCCCATACCAGGACCTTTGCATGGACGACAAGTGCATACATCAACAACACGACCCCAGTGACTGTGACATGTCCAGTAACCACCACAGTGCAACAACAAGTGGCACGCCGCTGCATGCACGCAAGCACATGCCCTGATGTCATCTCACATGCACGCGTGCATGAGGAACAACCGCAGCAAACCTGTCACATGGAACTGAGATGGACTGTGCCCATGATGCCGAGCGGTCTGGTAGGCTACATGTATACCGTCTGTGTCAAAGTCCGCAGCTCCGCAGCTATACGTAAATGTACATTAGCACAGCCTTGGCCAAGCAGATGTAACCCCACACCCTATCCCATTTGTTATCATGCTCAGTATATCCTCAACATGTATTCCGCTGCCAGTAGTGTCCACTATACTGCATCACAGAGGACAGAAGACTCAATATAATGTTTGAAACCAAAACTGTCTCCGCTGACTCATTTTACAAGTACGAATGAGAGAGGATGAGAGTATGTGAAGTACACGGCAGTCGTGACATGACCATGTAGTCCACTGGTATTGGATGTCAACGCAAATGAGTAGCACTACTGTGGAAGACACACATGTGTCGTGTGAAGTCGTATGGACGCAGTGCTCAGGTGGGTGGGTGCGACGGGTAGATGCGCACATGCCAAGTTGGAGCACGCCGTGTTGGGAGGGCTCATGAACAGTACACCACCGCTTCCCTGGGCATTGTGAGAGGACACCTGTCGGGGGAGTGAACACGTGTGTGCACAGCAGCCGGGCACACGTACAAAGCAGTACCAGGCGCACCTCAGCCCACCCTCTGTGGACAAGCTGGATCCTGTTGTGCGCCCGCCATGCCCCTTGACAAGGCACACACAGCCCCAGTCGACCAGGTGTAACCCCAATATAGTCAATCCGCACAGGCGATACAGGGCACGGGATGGCAGTGGAGCATGGTGTGTGAGAGGTCTCCTCGCGCTCCTCCTGGTCATATCACGCAGGCAATAGAACCTCAACGTCTAGCATGGCACAAGTCACATGGAAGTGTAGGGGGACGCACCACAGCACGAGCAGCACTGACGTCACGGGAGGTGGCTCGCACCATCCCATCCATTGCCCATCATACCAACCACGCCACATGCCATTGCGACTAAGTGCAAGCGCGTGCGCCACCACCCCCGAGCCCTCCCCAGAGAGGCCAAAGAGTGAATGTGTGGGCCATCAGCCACAGACGGACGCGGCATGGCCGCAAGGGCAGCCACAGCCACTGGGTGTCGCAGGTGGCGGATCCGGAAGGCGAAGACTGTGATGCATAGTCCATGCAGGCCGGGTCTCCATTTGGGGCACCACGCAGGTGGACGGCGTCCCGCCACACATCATACCCTGGACCCACACATACACTCCTTGCCCTCTCTGGTGCGAGCTTGGGGCTGCCTGTGCAAGCGCTAGCCTCGCAGGTGAGCATGCATATTGGGGGGCGAGGGGAGGACATGAGGGCTGGGGCGAAGATGACTGTATCACTGTCAGTTAGTACAAGGGATGACCCAGATGTGGAAAGGAAGAGACGTGTCCCGTGTGTACTGCAACTAGTCGCCAATCCGACTACCCCCATGTCCGGAATGTAAGCCCGCACCTAGGCCCGCCCATCCGCCACATCGAACATACCACCAGCACGACAACCTTCCCATTCGAAACACTGACTGGGGGTGGCGACCAGTGAACAATCATGTGTAGCCTACCCACGCGTACATGTGGGCCCTCCATGATCCATGTCACCTGCGGCAAAGACATGACATGCGCAATGAGGGAAGTGAGGAGAGCTGTCCGCCCCACGCGCAGAAGGTGCATCAGCTCCACAGACCCAGCAGCGAGTCCAGCAGGGGTCACATGTGCAGGGGCAGCTGTGCCTGGTGTGAAGGCACATGCATATAGACAGCACATCGACCAATGTGTAGTCTGCCCACATCCACAGTCCATCATCATGCGGACATAGGAATTGAACACAGGGCAACACATCTTAGTTGGTGCACCCACCGTGACCAACAATGCGCAATCATCGACGTACCCGCCCTGTGCATGGCCCCCCACCCAACGGAGGCACATCCAGTGCCACCATCCCACACACACAAGCCTTCCACGGAACATGCTGTGTCCAATGGTCAGTACAGAGTCAGCGCCCATCTGGTGGATCCTGAACAGGAGACACATGCACACACATGCCAGCTCCCACTATGTACGTCTGCCACCTGGCACGTGCAATGTAACCTCTCACCTGTGACGTGTGACTGCAAGCACACAGCCGTCTTGGCATGGGGCTGTCAATGTGGACACCAGTCAATGTTTCGGGAGCTGTGATCCGTACAGTGCTGTACATAGGGTGCAGTGCTGACACCTACTACTGTCTCATATCCCCTCGTGCCACAGGTCCCACTTGTATTGGCCGCTCAGCCCGTGCCCACATCGTCGTCGTCGTGTGCCATACTCATCCAGCCTCGGAAGCAGTTCCATGCTCAGCAGACACTCATGTTGCCGTGGCGTTGCCGCTTGACGAATATGCAGTCAGTCCCCATCAGCACGCCCCGCAAGTCATTGGGGCCTAGATCCCCATGTGCATGCACATGGCAGTGGTATGTCTCACTTGCCATTGCCATTGTTGGGAGACCTGTGTAAGTGTATTGTGGCCGTGCCGTCCCAGCTTGACAGCTGGGCTGTGGCTCATGTGCTTGCTCAGTCATGTCAGTGATGTGTATGCGAAATTGCTATGTGTCGTGTTGCTTTGACATGTGTCCTCTGCCATTTTCCCCAGGCGGAGACCGAACATTGACCGCCCATACCAATTGCTGGCGGACATGGACGATACAGAGGTGATCAGGAAGTTTCGGCTGGACAGGCCAAGCCTGCATCGACTGTGTGCCATGTTAGAGCCCCATCTCCGTCCCCGCAGGGTGTATCCGACTGCTGTCACCCCCACGGCTAAGGTGATGGCCGCCATGCATTTCTTCGCCACTGGGTCATTCCAGCACACAGTGGGCAGTGGAGGAGGGATGTCCCAGCCCATGTTCAGCAAGGTGCTGAGGGATGTACTGGCAGCCATGATGCTGTACCGGAACAGGTACATCCGCTTCCCCAGGGCTCGTGAATTGGCGGCAGTGAAGGGTGCATTCTATGCCCTTGGCAGAATCCCACACGTCGTGGGAGCCATTGACTGCACACATGTTGGCTTTGTTCCACCACAGGCCACTGAGCACCTGTACCGCAACAGGAAGCACACGCACTCCCTGAATGTGCAAGTGGTGTGCCTTGCGGACATGGTGATCACCCACGTGTGTGCCAAGTTTCCAGGCTCGGCACATGACGCACACATAATGCGCAACAGCATCTTGCCACGACTGATGGCCAATCTGCAACAGGATCGTGGCTGTATTGTCGGTGAGTATGTGGAGTGGTGTAGCGTGCTGGTTGTGCGATGCTGTCCCCTGTCCAGTTGGAATAGCAACGGTTCTCTGTGTCCCTCACACCCAGGTGACTCTGCGTATCCAAATGGGGCATGGCTGCTCAGTCCATTGAGGAATCCTCGCACCCCAGCAGACGATCGATACAATGAGGCACATGGGAGGACCAGACGTGTGGTCGAGCGTACCTTTGGCCTCCTCAAGTCCAGGTTCAGGTGCCTGGACCGCACCGGGAGTGCACTGGCGTACTCCCCACAGAAGGTGTGCCAGATAGTGGTGGCGTGCTGCATGCTGCACAATCTGGCCATTCGGAAGCAGATCCCCCTCATTGTGGATGACGGAGATCAACCAGGGCCCCAGCCCGCAGACCAGGACAGCTCGAGTGAGGTGGACAGCGGAGAGGAGGAAGCTGGGAATGTGCGCCAGCAGCTCATCGCCCGCTACTTCACTTGACGGTGAGTGTCCATGTACGACGGATGATGTGTCTGTATCTGTGCAGGTGTGTGTGTGCTGTGTCAGGGTGGCCGTATGTTCACTGCGTGCAGTGTGTCAACGCTCCATGGCCAGGGTAGTATGCCACTGTTGGTGACTGTGGCATTGTGCCCTATTGCTCTGTGCGATGTGTGTACATTGCTTGTAGTTGTTGACATGTACTGTGTGATGGGTGTGTGACACACTCATTGAATGTGCTCCTGTTCTGTCTCCCACCCCTAGGTCCCTACAGGCCCTCCGGATTCCATTGCCATGCCACGCATCAGGTGCCTTTCCGCCCAAGGTGGCCGTTGTATTCCGTACAAATAAAACACAGGGCACAAACAGCAGTTAGTGAAAAAGGTGCATTTATTACAAACTGTGACATGTGATTGTGTGTAAGGTGATGACAAAAGTGGTGCGTGCAGTGACAATGAGCTGTCGGTCATGGCTGCGTGAAGCGCAGGGTGTACCCACTGGTTCTATGTCCATAGTCCAACACACACATGCCATCCAGCTGGCTGTGTGGAGTGGGATCGTAGAGCAAGTCAATGCAGTGGCTGGTCAAGGAAGGCTGGCGGAAGGCTGGCTGGCTGCCTCACTTGCGACTGGAGCGTGCGAAGTCCTCCCGGGAGACCTGTTTCCTCTTCGGACGGCCCCTTCCACGTTTGGGAGGGGGTGTGTGGTGGCGACCTGCTGGTGGTGGGTGAGGTGTGCTCACTGGCTGTGGACGCAGGGGAAGTGGACACTGCTGGCCGACCCTGCGCCCTAGCAGGTGGTGGCGGAGGTGGTGTTGCTGGCCTTGCCTGTGACCCCACCGCCACCACCAGCTGGCCCATGAGGTCCACGAGTTGGTCCATACGGGACACGAATTGGCCCATATGGGCGTCCATGGACCTCAGCACCCCCAGCACCTCCCGCGTGTCTGTAGCAGACCTGACCCATTGTTCTTGGGCCTCCTCATAGGCCCCAAGGACTCTGGCCATTTGAGGCAGGGCATGGCTCCCAGGGGAGGCTGGCGTTTCCCTGACCCTGCTCCTCCTACCAGTCCTGCTGCCACCGGCCCTGCCCACTAGCCACATTGCACACCACGGTCCTCGCTGTGGCTCCCAGGGTGGATCCAGTCGGCCGGGCCACCACCTGCGCTGGGGCTGGTGCCAGCGAAGACGTGGTGGTGGTGGTGGCGGTGGTGGTCGGTGCGGCGATGGTGGCGGTTGCGGCAGTGGTAGTGGCCGCAATGACCGTGGGTGTGGCCGCAATGACCGTGGGTGTGGCCGCAACGACAGTGGCAGCAGGGGGCTGGGAATGTTCAGCAGCCCTGGATGATGGGTTGGTGGGTAGGAGGGGTCCTGGGGAGCGGCTGGGCCCTGCCACACCAGATGTGCCTGCTTGGTGGTCCGTGTCCGAAGAGGAGGACAGATCCTCCAGATCCGTGTGTCCTCGTTGGGGGCTTGTGGGCTGGCTGTGCTGGCTGCTGTCTCCATCCCCAGCATCCGGCAGTTCGTCACCTGTGGAGAGAATGAGATTTGTTATTGTGTTGCACCTGGCGAAGTATGTATTTGTCGTCTGACATTGGCAGTTCGTGCACTCTCGTACATGGGTTTCCTGGAGGCGAGTGTGTGGCTGTGGCATCTGTAGTTGTGTGTGCTAGGCAATGGGACTGTGTGCTGTGCACATGTGGCATGGGACGGATTGGCCATGCCGATGGGTGTGTTGCTGTGCCCCTACTCATTGTGACTCTGGTGTATGCGGGCTCCTGGCCCATCCTGGGTCTGGTTTGTACTTTGCTTTTGGGGTTCATATGGAACGCTTAGGAACGCATATGGCAACATGGGGGCCATGCCCCAGATTCACATTTGGGAGGGAAGATGCTTTTGGGGTTCAAATGGAACGCTTAGGAACGCATATGGCAACATGGGGGCCATGCCCCAGATTCACATTTGGGAGGAAGATGCTTTTGGGGTTCAAATGGAACGCTTAGGAACGCATATGGCAACATGGGGGCCATGCCCCAGATTCACATTTGGGAGGGAAGATGCTTTTGGGGTACATGCTGTAAGCCATGGGTGCCGAACGTGACATGTGTTGTGGCAGCATGACAGTGCATGGTCTGAGGTGTGTGCATGCCTAACTTGGCCTGCATATTTGCTGTCTGTTGTGATTACTGGACATGGCATTGGACGCATCGTTATGAGTGAGTGTTGGTTGTGTGCCAGCCAACGTATTGCAGTTGTCCCATCTCCTTGGTGTGCGTGCTGCCCTGTGCCATGTGCATCACTGCAGTGCTCGGGGGGGTGTCCCATGTTGTGTGTTGTTGCTCACAGTGTGTCGTGCGCTTAATTGACTTCTGGCACATGGTTGGTCATGGGCATGTGTCTTAGCGTGACTGCTGTATGTGTGGCAGCTGTGCGGATGACATGCCTTTCATGGGACTGGGGCTGACGGATGGGATGGATGGTATGTTGTATGTGCATGGTGTGTCTGTGTGTTTGATGGGTTCAGTGGTGTTCGTGTGCATTTCTGTTGTTCCGCTCTGTTGCGTCTAGTGTTGTTTGTCTTACATAGGCGTAGTTGTGGGGTGTATGGTTGACAGGCAGTAGGGGCTACATGAACTGGACTTCAATGGTGTTTCGGTTGTGTGTGATGGGTTGCACAGTGGCTGCCGTGTGGGACTATATTCAGTGTGGCTTGTGCATGCAGACGTGGCTCCTTGGGTGTTGCTATGTCTGTGATGGGTCATGTGGGGTGTGAGTCTGTTGTTCATGTCCGTGTGCACATTGTTCACTTGTTCGTGACGGTGGGCGGTGCTGCGTGTTCGTCTGCTACGTGACATGTCCCATGTGTTGGTCGTGTTACGGTCCTATGCCTCCAGTAATCCGGCCCTGTCCAGTTTCCCACCTGCAAGTTGTTCGTGCGTGCACTGTACTGGATGCCACATGGCTCTAAGCGGGGGTGCTCCATGTTGCAGGTCTGTGGGGGTGGGAGGGTGTTGTGGGTCGTGGGGGTGGCTGGATACCCACTGACACCGATTGCTGTGGACCGTGATGTCTGCCTTTCGGCTGTCGTTGTGCACTGCGGTGGCTGACATGTGGGTGTGGGGTGTGGGGGATGCTCCTCCTTGCTGTGCTGTGGGACTGGGGCCTGGTGTGTGTTGTACTTGGGCTGTCCACCGTCCCACCCACTGCACTTTGTGTTCCTGCCACTTACCTGTTACTTGTCGGTTGGTGCAGCTGTGGCAGACACATGGGTGTGGTGGGTGCTCGTTGTGGCGCTTCTGGCATATTTGGGGACCTGTTGGTGGTTACGTGGCTGGCTGAGTGTACACATGTCCCCACGCATCTTGCAGTTGTTCTGTTTGGGCTGTGTGTGGTGGTGTCTGTTGCATGTGTGTGTGATGTGTTGTGTATTGTGTGCTGGACATGGGGGTGTTTGTCCCTGGGAGCTGTGGCATGGTGGTAGTGCATGTGAGTACATAGCGGTGTGCTGGTATACATTAGTTTGTACTTACCAGCCTCCACTCCCCCTGCTAATCCGGCGAGGATCTCCGGATGGATTACGACTCGCACCTTCTCCTCCCACGCTTTGAAGGTCTTAAAGAGCGCGGGATTCCCTCCGCCAGTGACGGCAGCCAGCTCTCTGTTTTTGCCCTCCTTCTTCTTGACCAGGCTCTTGACGTCATTCCACTGTTTGTTTATTTCTCCTCTGTTCCTGGGCAGGGTCCCGACTGCATTGACCTGGTCTACGATCCGGTTCCACATTCTGTTTCTGGTGGCTAGTGGTGTGTGCTGGACCATGTTCCCATAGATTTGTGGGTGCACCTTGATGATCTCGTCGACCATGACCGTCAGCTCCATGGGCGTGAACTTGGGCATTCTATGTGGTGCCATGGTGTTTGTGGTGCTGGTGCGGTGTGTGTTGTGTAATGTGCAGGGGGTTTGTGGTGCCGGTGTTTGGTGATGGTGGTGGTTGTGATGTGTGCGTTTCTGTGGTGTGCTGCTGTCCTTGCTGTGTCACTGTGTCCTCTCCTCTCCTCTCTGGTTTGCAATGTGGCAAGGGGTTGTGGTCTGTGGGAGTGCTGCTTTTGTACTCACCTATGTGGGTGTGTCCTCATGGTCTGTTGTTTTCAGGTGTGTTGTGTCTGGGGTTCTGGCCTTTGTATTTTTTGTTTGTCCGGGGGGTGTTTTCGGGATGTGTACTGTGCTTGTGTATTTGTGCGTGCCTTGCTGTGTGGAGTTATTGGCCATGTTGTGTGCTATTGGTTTTGTGAGCGGATGGTTTCTGTGCAGGGACGTGGGCGCCATGGTTTCTGCCGTGTCGATTGGCATCGGCGTTGTTTGCGCTGGCGGGCGGTTTATTTGTGGTTTTCCCGCGCTCATGGCGGTGCGATCGTAATTTCACGTGCGGTGTGTCGGCCGTGAGGGCGGGCGGTATTGTGTTGTCGGGCGTGTTTCCGTCCGTGGCGGGCGGTTTGACTCCGACTCGGACGATGGCGGGCGGTATTTAGTGTGGTTTTCCGCCGATGGCGGTTTTCGGTTTGTGTTATCGTAATGGCGTGGTCGGTGTTCAGACGGTGTATGCGGGCGGTATTTTGCCGATTCCATGCCTGGCGGATTTATTTACGCCGGGTATCGTAATGGGCCCCTTAATAATCATTTTTAATAATTATTTTAATACATTATAAATTATTAAAAAATATTATAGATTACAAATACATCTATACACATAAAACAATAACATAAATAAAAATTAAATAATTATGTATAACAAATTAAAAAAATTAAATTTACTTTTAATATTTTTAAAATTAATTATATACTACATTAACTAAAATAATACAAAAAATTTTAAATAGCGGAGGGAATAAAACTACTATTGCAGCTCCCCAAAAAACAACAGTAAGAAAAATGTTGGATAACGTAGAGCTTAAAATTACTATTCCCACTCCAGAGAGTGCAACAGTAGAGAAAGTATTGGATAGCTAGGGGTAAAAATTACTATTCCCACTCCAGGGAGTGCAACAGTAGGGAAAGTGTTGGATAGCGGGAGGGTAAAAATTAATATTCCCACTCCAGTGAGTGCAACCGTAGGGAAAGCGTTGGATAGCGTAAGGGTAAAAATTACTATTCCCACTCCAGTGAGTGCAACAGTAGGGAAAGTGTTGGATAGCGTAGGGGTAAAAATTACTATTCCCACTCCAGGGAGTGCAACAGTAGGGAAAGCGTTGGATAGCGGGAGGGTAAAAATGAATATTCCCCCTGCAGTCAGTGCAACAGTAGGGAAAGCGTTGGATAGCATGAGGGTAAAAATTACTATTCCCACTCCAGTGAGTGCAACAGTAGGGAAAGTGTTGGATAGCGTAGGGGTAAAAATTAATATTCCCACTCCAGTGAGTGCAACCGTAGGGAAAGCGTTGGATAGCGTAAGGGTAAAAATTACTATTCCCACTCCAGTGAGTGCAACAGTAGGGAAAGTGTTGGATAGCGTAGGGGTAAAAATTACTATTCCCACTCCAGGGAGTGCAACAGTAGGGAAAGCGTTGGATAGCGGGAGGGTAAAAATGAATATTCCCCCTGCAGTCAGTGCAACAGTAGGGAAAGCGTTGGATAGCATGAGGGTAAAAATTACTATTCCCACTCCAGTGAGTGCAACAGTAGGGAAAGTGTTGGATAGCGTAGGGGTAAAAATTACTATTCCAACTCCAGAGAGTGCAACAGTAGGGAAAGTGTTGGATAGCGTAGGGGTAAAAATTACTATACCCACTCCAGCGAGTGCAACAGTAGGGAAAGCGTTGGATAGCGTGAGGGTAAAAATTATTATTCCCACTCCAGTGAGTGCAACAGTAGGGAAAGTGTTGGATAGCGTAGGGGTAAAAATTACTATTCCAACTCCAGAGAGTGCAACAGTAGGGAAAGTGTTGGATAGCTACAAGTTAAAAATAACATACTTATAAATAAAATAATTTTGTAAAATAATTAATGAATTTTTAAATAACTCTAAACTATTTACCAATACCAATAAATAATTATTAAAAACATAATTACCAATAGAAAATCTATTAACAATAAATTAATAATAAATACCAATAAATAATAATTAATAAATATTAATGATCAAATAATAAATATTGAACAATAACATATTTTAATAACAAAAAACATATTAATTATTAAAACTTAATCACCAATTAACTAATATTGAACAATTAAATGCTTTTTTATACCAATAATAATAATTATAAAACATTAATTATCAATTAATAATTACTTAATATATTAATTAAATGTATCAATAAATAATATTTAATAATATTTAATTACCAATTAATGATAAAACAACAATAAATTAATTTTTAGAACAAAAAATTCTAATTAAAAAAATTACCAATTAATAATTAATGTCCAATAAATTAATTATCAATACCCAAAATAAATTTAATAATTACTTAATTAGATTTCAATTACTTCCAACACTATTCCCCTATAATCGCACAACACACTCCAATAATAAAATAATACACTCAACATAATGATCAATTAATCAATTAATAAAAATTAATAACCAATTAATAAAAATTAATTACCAATTATTAATTAATTAACAATAGTATAATTATCAATACCAATTAATTAAAATAAATTATAACTTAATTACAATTAAATTACTTCCCACCCTATTCCCCTATAAACCCACAACCCACTACAGAAATTAAACGCAAAAAATAATTTAAATGAATTTATAATTCCTAAAAATTAATAATTAATTTAGTATAATTAAATTACTTCCCACCCTATTCCCTATAAACCCACAACCCGCTACGGTGCTAAAAAAAAAATAACTTACAAAAAACATTATTAACATATAAAAATTGTATACATATATTTTTAGACAAATAGAACACTTAACAAAAACACATATAACACATACATATTAAACACATAACAAAATACATAACAATAATACAAATATCGATATTAGTAACATCGATATTAGTAACATCGATATATTTGATTTCGATATTACTAACTTCGATATTACTTACATCGATATAAAAAAATCGATATTACTTACCTTAGGGTCGATATTCTTAATATCGATATTCTTAACATCGATATTCTGTCCCTTCGATATTGTCACCTCGATATTAGTGTATATCGATATTTAATATTCAATATTTTGACTGCTCACCCTTACTAACTACTACTAGACAATTAGACAGTACAGGGCAGCAGTATATTATGCAATTTGCCTTGCCTGTCTGCCCTCCGAGAGACCCGAATTACATACAGTTTCTGTTCGGTTGTACCGGCCCGGGCTTAAAGATAGCAAAGAAAATTCAAAAATAGCTGTAGGGATGAATTGAATTAGAAGCAGAGAGCAAACATAACAACAACAACAACACACAGTAGTAATGATTGAAGACAAAAAATGAATCAAATTTAAAAGATGATGAAAGTTGATACTGTTACTGTATGTTATCCTGGTCAAAATGGGGAGTTGCATCTCGGCATTCCCCTTGGTCCTCCCTTCCATGGACGCTCCGGCCATCAATCTTGGGTGACGCCACTGCCTGCCTGGCAGATGTAGATTCTTTGGTAAGGTAAGTGAGAGTTGTTTTTCCCAGTATAGCACAGGGTAAGGGCCGGCCTGTAATTGTAGATGGGAAAACAAAAGGGATATTGAAAAATCAAGTAGAAAAAAATGCATAAATTACGGTGGAGTGCAACAAGAACACTTTCAGAGGCGGCATGGATACATCATGTTTACTCTAGTCTGTTTCCAGCATTAACCTCCAACAACAACAGGACAGAGGAGGCCCACGGCACCCGTGACCCATCCACCATTTAGCGAACATTTTTTGACAGAGGCAGACAAAGCAGATATACAGCAACATAGCATTTTACAAATTAAGTGACTAAATCAATGCCCCGCTGTCAGTCATACCACCACACTCGACTCCACCACTACACAGACATGTAGGTCTGCAGTGGTTGTTGTTGACTTGGTTACCTTTTATGGCACTCATGAAACGCCCTGAGTTATTCCATCAATCATCTCGGATGGTACTGAGTGACTGCGAAGATATTATGTCACTGTGGTCATCATCATGGTGTGTTGTCCAACTCAGTGTGCAGTGTACAGATTGAGTCCCCTTTCCATATTCAAAATGCAATGGATGGGCCTGCAGTAGAAGTAGAAATGTGTTATTAAAAAACAAGAATGAAACAAACATTGCATTGAGTTACTTTTAGTGTGTATATTAGATAATAGTACACAATGAATTAACTTCATGCACTACAAACAACAACAACACAAATCACTCAGTCAGCGTCCAATGCATGTCATCATTCATTACCTGTTCCTTCTCATCTTCAGTTAATGGGCAGTCTGTATCGGCTCGGAAAGGAGGATAGCTATAGTAGTCATGATCATGTTCCACTTCTTTTGGAGAGACTGAACGAGGCAAGATTTTAGTTTTTCTTTGATTATGCTACATTCAATCATCATCTGGTTTGAGGGCAATAGATTTAGGTCGATTCAGGAGGATGGAGGATCAGGACTCGGAGGAGTGGACTGAATTGCAGACAGCTGAAACTCATATATGGCAATAAAAGATGAAGACGGTGGTGATGGATTTGTTGTGATTTGAAGTTTCCAACCAGAAAGACAGACACACAAATAAAAGTAAATAAGGGAGACCGACAGTAAGAAGTGGAAGCCTAGTTGTCAGGGAAGTATAACTCGTCCTCAAACTCTGGGGGTTCAACCAGAAGTAGGTAATCAGCATCTAACACGCTACTTCCGTCACCTGAGCCGCTGTCCTCAACTTCCTGCTTTGATTCATGTATTGTGTAATTCGGTGGTATAAATTGCTGATTCATTTTGATCATGGTTAACCTCTCCACGTTTTTGGTGAGAGACTGGTCCTTTTCACTGTTACAATGGAACCAGCAGCACTGAAAACACGTTCAGAAGAGACACTTGTGACAGGGCAAGCCAGATAGTTTATCGCCAGCCTGCTGAGCACTGGCCATTGGCCCCTTTTGCCATATCAATACCGCAATGGGTTTTGATCAATGTACACCTCTGTTGGGTCATCTAGGTAGGCCTGGACCATCCGGTCAATGTTCAGGGGTGCTACACTTTGTTCGGCCTCTTTTGTCTTTGCATCAGCACTGGACCTAGCAAGTCCTTGCTGTAAATACCAATCCTGTGCCGTTTTTACTGGGGGCTGATGATCCGGTTCTTGCTGTTGTCGATAGTGTTGGTGTTGGTGACAGCTGTGAACCAAATGCACTGCCCTCAGGCTCTGAAGTTGAACTTGACGCCGGATGCCCTGCTGCAGTACTTGATGTAGGTTTGAGGCCTTTAATTACCAGCCGTTCCTTTTCCAATTTACTGGCTGCCTCAGCTATCCAAGTTTTGTACCGGGCAACATCCACTTCTGAAAAAGGGAGTAATGTCTTACTGTTCAGTGCCGATTTGTACCGTGGATCCAGAATTGTGGCACAAATGTAATGTTCTTGTGACAAAATCTTAGTTTGCACCCTTGCATTTTCAGTTAAGCGACATGATAAGCTCTCCAACAACTCATATGCTTCTTTTTTTCCTCCCACCTATGTACGCTTCAGACACCTCCTTCAGCTGCTGCTCTAGCATGTGCAACAATGGGATAGCTTGGCCCATAGTACAGTCCTCCTTGCTGACTTCACATGTGAAGACCTCGAAAGGAAGAAGCATCTCTGTAAGAGATTTAACTAGGCACCATTGGTCCATCTGAAGGGTCATGCCTTTCACAGTAGCATCCGCCCTTCGCATGACATATTCATTGATTGGTCTGTACTGCTCAAACAGACGGTCAAGCATGTAATACGTTGAGTTCCAACGTGTTGCCACCTCCTGGATGAGTGCTTTGACTGGCATTCTATAGTCACGTTGAATGATCCTCAGCTGCTTCCGGGCTTTAAAAGAATGGCTGAAATGAGTGCATATTCTGCGGCAGGTGGTCAGTAAGTTGCTGACTATGGGTTCTTTTTTCAGAAAGTCTTGAACTATAATGTTAATGCAGTGCGCCAAACACGGGACCCTGAAATAGGCACCAACCTCCATGGCCTTAAGTATATTACTGCCATTATCCGTGGCAACAAAACCAATGTTAAGCCCTCTTGGGCGCAGCCATTCAAAGACCTTGCTGTTAAACTCTTCCAAAATGTTTGCAGCAGTATGAGATTTCTCCATGGCGAACATGGCTACAGTTGCATGTTTCCGAGAAGCATTAAAAATCTCAGCTGTGTCAACAGCACCTACTTCAGATAGCTTTTCTCTAACCCCACAAAAGAGACCCAGAGTGCAGTGATGCACATGTAATCAGTGGCTTGGCAACTGGTCCACATGTCTGTTGTCAGGTGGATTTTGTGAACAGCACTCTGCTGCAAAGCTTGTCCAACCAATTCCAGCACATCGTGATGTAGTGCTGGAACAGCAACTCGGGCGAAATAGGACCGGCTGGGAACCTTCCATTTAGGGCAGATGGCTGACACAAATTCAAGGAAACCCACCCCTTCCACAAATGAAAAGGGAGAAGGTCCAGCGCTAACATTTTAGCCAGCTTCGCATTGTACAACCGTGCCGTTGGGTGGTTGCGTTGGTACTGCCCCTCCCACCTAAGCATGCTGTCAATGGTAGGCTGGAATATTTTCCTTTCTGGTGCACCTTTCTTCTTGAACCCAGCTAGGCTCAACGACGCAGCACTTTTCTCATTGCAGTGCCCGGTTGCCTTGGTGTCTCAGACTGACTCTTAGTACGGTGCCACTGAAATGTTGCCGAGGATGTGGGCGTTACCACACTGCTGGGGGTAGGGCTAGAAATGTCTCCCTCTTGTTGACCTTCCACCGCGATAATATCTTCCCCTACTTCTTCAGCCCCAACAACAGCAATGGGTCCAGTTTTACTTTTTTCTAAGTGAAGTAGGTGAGCCTCCCACTTGATACTGTGGTGTTTTTTGAGATGACTTGTTTGTCCTCCGGTACCATAGTTTGTACCAAGCTTACCCCGCCTAACAGCCTGCCGACAAATTGAGCATATAGCAATGTTCTCCTCCTTACTGCTAACCGAAAAGAAGTCCCAAACTGGGGAGGAGAACTTTCTGGCACTGCTGGAGGTGCCACTTTCAATACCAGATGAACTGGAGAGTGTGCCTGGAATTTGACTCTGTGCACTTACATTACCACCACCTACTGAGGTTGTGGTTGAGCTGGATGTAGGTCCCTGCCGGGCCTTTGCAAAAGCAAATATGGAAGCTGGAGGTCGTGTTGGTGTTACCTGTGTTGGTGGTATCTGTGCTACATCCCTCGCAGCGATTTTGGATAGTCTAATAATGTTGGTCTCCATCTCCGCAGGCCCAGGAGTGATGTTCATGATGACTGGCTCTTCATCATAATCACCCCCCTCGTCTACATCTACCTCCATAACTCTAAGGCTTTCTGGAACATTCCTTTTCACTAGCCTTGTCTTGTGGCGTGTATCACTCTCAGGCTGAGCTGGTGGCTTCCAAGTGGCATCTAGATCATCAGAAGCGGGGCTTGAAGAAGTTGATTGACTAACCCTCCTTTTCCTTGCTGGGGGTCTGGAAGACAATGGATCTTCTGGAACAATGGCTTGCTCCTCTTTGTCTGCAAAAGCTCGATTTCCTGAACTGCCCCTACTTCAGGTGGAACATCTACTATTGTGGGCTGTGGTTCCGGCTGTGGTTGCGGCTGTGGTTCCGGCTGGGGTTGCGGCTGGGGTTGCGGCTGGGGTTGCGGCTGCGGCTGGGGTTGCGGCTGTGGTTGCGGCTGCGGCTGGGGTTGCGGCTGCAGATGGGGTTGCGGCTGGGGTTGTGGCTGTGGTTGCGGCTGTGGTTGCCCACTTATCTGCTGAGTTTCTGCCTGCGAGTGCGTGGATTGGGTACTACTTTGCAATAATGACATTTCAACATCACTGGTCGTTAGTAGACTGGCTACCTCTGCCACACTCATGGGCTTGGGCCTAGGTTGCTGGGGTGGGCCCGCTGATGCGGAGGTGCTGCTCCCAGCTTGGTCCCCGCCGGACACCGCTGCTGCAGGCGTACGTTTTTACCAAAAACACATCGGCCGGCACACCAGTCTTGGCAAGTGCCACTTCCTTCTTCTGTTCCTTCTTCTTCTCACTGGCAACTTTCTTGTTACTGGAGGACCTGGTACCTTTCTTTGGGGCCATCTTCTTCAGATGTCAGCAGGACGCAGGTGCACAAGTTGCAGAGATGTCTGTGGTCACACGTGGACGTGACGCGCAGCAGGACTTCTGTCTGGCAGTTCAACGGGTGATGATGATGACACCTCCTCCTCTGTCTTTTGTGCACCTAAAAGCAAAGAAGCCAGGAGAAGAACATCAGTGAAATGTTGCATTTGTTGTTGTGGTTCAATTACTAGTAGTACAAACAAACAAATTAAATATATAAGTTAGTGTAGCCATTTGTGAGACTGTCAACAAGGGCTTTCATGGTATACTGTGTACACTGTCAGGAAGGATAGGAAAGAAGAGGAACAACAACAAAAATACAAATGTAATAGAAGTGGACCCTGTTTGGCATTAAATTATTTGCTCATCACATCATTCAGGGAGCTGCAGCTGGCAAAGGGGATGGATGGAAGCAGTAAGCCAAGAGGAAAACCATGCAGGCCTAAATGGCAAAAGCAGCACACTTATAACTCCCACCCAGAAATGGGTACCAGCCACATGGACACTCACAAATCACAAGCAACAAGCAGGAGGCCTGGAAAACAATGTACTGAAAACAGGCCTATAATAGCCAGGCAACGGCTGCATGCTAAACCACACTGCTTTGCCTGTAATGCAATAAAATGCAAAAACGAAAATCCACAGGGCTAAACAAGGCCTGCAGCACACCACACACAACTAAGGCATGTATTTAACACACAGCCCAAAAAACTGAAATACACCCAAAAATACACATTTTGCAATTCAATCCAATGCCATCCATGCCCCCTAAATGATGTTTAAATTCAACAGAACACACAGAAACAGTTGTTTCATGCACCCCTGACTACCTCTGCGCCTACTGGATGAAAGGCCTGTTGGCAGACTAGGCCACAAGCTTGCAGGACTATGGATAAAAGCACACTACTGGGCTTCAAAATGGCCAGGCCCACAACAACAAGAAACTGAAGACAGACAATGCAGGCCTGTGGCAAAAAGCACACTGCCTGGCTTCAAAATGGCGGCCAGCCTCATGGCCAGGCCCACAACAACAACAAGAAACTGAAGACAGACAATGCTGGCCTATGGCAAAAAGCACACTGCCTGGCTTCAAAATGGCCACCAGCCTCATGGCCAGGAGGACCACAAGAACAAGAAACTGAAGACAGACAATGCAGGCCTATGGCAAAAAGCACACTGCCTGGCTTCAAAATGGCCGCCAGCCTCATGGCCAGGACCACAACAACAAGAAACTGAAGACAGACAATGCAGGCCTATGGCAAAAGCACACTGCCTGGCTTCAAAATGGCTCACCAGCCTCATGGCCAGGACCACAACAAGAAGCCTAGGCCACAAAGGAAACACATGCAGGCCTATATGGCAAAAGCAGCACACTTATAACTCCCACCAGAAATGGCTACCAGCCACATGGACACTCACAAATCACAAGCAACAAGCAGGAGGCCTGGAAAACAATTTACTGAAAACAGGCCTATAATAGCCAGGCAAAGGCTGCATGCTTCACCACACTGCTTTGCCTGTAATGCAATAAAATGCAAAAACGAAAATCCACAGGGCTAAACAAGGCCTGCAGCACACCACACACAACTAAGGCATGTATTTAACACACAGCCCAAAAAACTGAAATACACCCAAAAATACACATTTTGCAATTCAATCCAATCCCATCCATGCCCCCTAAATGATGTTTGAAATTAATAAATACATCACACAGCAAAGGAACAGTTGTTTCATCATGTTTCATCATGCACCCACTCATGACTAGCTCTGGGCCTACTGGCTACCCACAACTATTTATTTTTAAAAATGATGAAAAGTACAAAAATTGTAGTTGCAGCAACTGAAATGCCCCAATCAAACAACACCAACTTACTTGTAAAATCTCAAATCCAAAAATCCTCAAATCCAATGATAATGATGCAGCAGACACAAAGAGTGACCAGCTCAAATCCAAGTGAAAAATGAACAGGAGATGGACAAAGCACTGGGAGGAGCCTGCTGGACAGGAACAGGAAGTAGGAGACTCTGTGGCACTTCCTCCCTCTCCCCCCCAAAAAATTTGACAAAAAAGGACAGCCAAATATCAATCTGAGGTTTTTTTTCATCCAAATCATCAGTTTATAGAAGGTTTTATGCTGCTCGTGATATTATTCTTCTCCAGATTGAAAATTTTGCGTGTTCGGGATCGCGAGCTTTACCAACATTCCGCCAGATGTCCGATGGCGTGCCCGAATAGACGTGTTCGCGATCGCAACATATCTCGCGGTGCACGATGGCGCGGCGAATGGCGTGTTCGCGATCGCACACTCTGCGTTGTCCGATGGCGCGGCGAATGACGTGTTCGCGATCGCAATGTCTCTCGCGGTGCACGATGGTGCGGCGAATGGCGTGTTCGCGATCGCACACTCTCGCGTTGTCCGATGGCGCGGCGAATGAGCGTGTTCGCGATTGCAAACTCTCGCGGGATCGCGCGGCCGGCTACCGAAATCTCGTGGCGCCGCAGCGAACGGATAGGAAAACCCATCGGCGAATGCAGGAATCCCGGTAAGTCGCTATCGCGCGCGCTAGAACGCATTTTTAAAGCACGAAAAAGAAAATAATTCCGCTACGTCGTGGATCGCGGAATTGTTGGCAATTCCGCGTTCTCCGCGGAACGCGAAATTGCCTACATTCCGCAAATTCCGCGAGCGGAGCGGAATTTGACGCCCAGGGTTATGCCGCCGTGCCGCTCCAAGACCGACAAAGCCATAAAAAACCATCTGCTATCTGGTTCTTTGGTGGTCCCACTGCGGTGTCTATGAAAAAGGCACCGCAAGGGGAGCATCAAAGGCAGTTCTTGCAGGGCAGAACTATTAAGTACATGCCCTGCAGGAACTGGGGGGTTCATGCATACAGGGGGGCCTGCCATGTACCCTCCTGCATGCATCCCCTGGTTTAGAGGTTTCCTCACCGCCACACTTTTTATGGCGGGTTCACCACCATGAAAACTGTGGCGATGAGGAAACTCTAATATGCTTAGTGGTGGCACAGCTGCATCAGTTTCATATTAAATGTTTATTTGAGGGTAGTTTATATTATGCAATAATTAATGTATACTTTGTTATATTTTTTTGCTGGTTAGTGATAGCTGTTTTTTTCTGGCAGTTTATCACTTTTTGAAGTCTTAGGGCCGATTTACGACCTTACAGCAGAGCGGTGGTGCAGAGGTGCAAACCACCACGCCACTGTTTTGCCAAAAGTCGCTGCCGCCTGCCCGCCAGATTTCTTCTTTCGAGTGGTCTGGAGTGCGGGCGGCGTGGCGTTTCCCCCTGTGGTACCCTTTACTCACCAAGACTATCAAGAATCATACTGACCAGAGTGTGTGTGTGACTACCTTTTGCCCATTGAGCACTCAGGTGAAGAAAACCATCAAAAGACATTGGCCCACACTGAATACCCTGAACTCGTGTCAAGAATTACCGATGTTCTCTTTTAAAAAAGGCAAAAACATAAAAAATCACTTAGTACACTCAGACACCAGTGTTATCAAAACCAAGAGCACCATACACGACCTTTGGTCACTTCCCCCATTGACAGGGCACTACAAATGTGGGAGCTGTGTCGCCTGTAGGTATACTTTGGAGACCAAGCATTTCACACATGGCAACACGAAAATCACACTCCGTGACCTGACTAATTGTTCAACGCCCAATGTGATCTATTGTATCTGGTGCCCGTGTGGCTTGATATACATAGGCCAGACCACTCAACCTGTGAAAGCATGCATTGGCCAACACCGTAGTCGAATCCGTTGCCAAGTGGAGAATGCTCCCCTTGTTGAACATTATAAAGAGAAATCACATTCAGCAGATGATGTGAAATGGCAAGTGATAGAGAAAGCCAGGATGCCCCCAGAGGTGGAGACATCTCACTCATTTTACAATCCCTAGAATGCAAATGGATCGATACATGTGAATCCATCAGGAAAGGATTGAACAGCCTTGAGGAATGGCGCAGGTTCATCAGCTTGCACTAAGAAATGAAACAACACAGAGCAGAACTCGTACCACTAGCTAGCCAGGGCCCTGACTAGACTTACCTTGATCTAAATATATGCACTGTATATAGATTAGCACTTTGACTGTAAAGTCACATGCACTGTACATATATTGGCACTATGTTTGTATTTTCCATGCATAAAATGTTTAATTACAGTACTGTATCATGAAATCAATATCATGCAGAGGAGAAATATGTATGCACCTTTCTGCTTTAAAATGTTAGGATCCTTGTGAAGAAATAACTGCAACCCAATTACTATGTCTGCACCCCCTGTCACATGGTGGACCTTGACTCATGTCTTATTGTTATACTTCTGACACCAGTAAGTTCGTAACCAATATGTATACTCATCAAAAGGTCCACGTTACTCTCCTCCTTCATGAACCCAGTGCGCATGTTCCGGAGTGCAAAGGTTCAGGCACATACTCCTCATATATCAGCAACACCAATTACTAATAGTTCCTTGCTACTGGATTACAGTAATAATAATGGATTACGCCTCACCAGTGTACCGATAATCTTACACTTGGAGTACTACTAGATGGCTGCCGTAGCTACTGTTTTGAACCCAGTGCGCATGTTTCGGCATGCAATATTTCAGGCACATACTCCTCAAATATCAATTACTAATAGTTCTTTGCTACTATACCACATGTAATAATAATAGATTACGCCTCATCCTTCACCAGTGTACCGATAATCATACACTTTGGACCACTACAAGATGGCCGCCGTAGCTACTGTCATGGTTGACCCTACTGCGCATGTGCCAGCATAATCAGGTCTGGCACACACGCTTTTTAATCGTCTCATCGAGTCGGCGTCCCGCACCCGGAACAACCACTCCATTGAGAGTCCGACTTGGTGATGCTGAAGTAAGTAGCCTTGACACTCCCTGCATTTAGGCAGGCACGCTGTCAGTTATCATTAATTTACCCCTCTTATGCCATAATACTTGATTTCTTACAGTGCGTCCCAGAACCTATACGAGTTTTTCGCATCGGTATTCAAATGGGTTTCAACCATTAACCCTCGATGTAATCCTGGTTATCTTTGACTACAACTTAGATTGGAATTAACAGAAATTATGGTGAGTCCGCCCGCATCACCTTAATTCTATGGTGCACGGCGCAAGTATTGATTACACATCACTCACCCTTACCTTCCCTTTATTGCAGGATCCGTAATCTTGCTGTTCCTGCTCGTCTGTTCCTCACACACCCACAGACATAATATCACCCGGTAAGCGCCTTCACTTACCACTCCATGCAGGTGACACCTATTACCTCAACAACTGTTTGAAGTGGGGCAACGTCTTGCCAGGCTGTTTGTATAATGTGTCAATCCCTCCACCCAACCGTGTCACGAGCTCTTTACCAGTCACTCTGACTCTTATAAGGGTCAGAGTGGAAGGAAAACGAAGGATTTATGATGTTTTGTGACGTTGTATATAAACAAACAGATGGTGACCTTAATGTGTCAGAAGGATTGGGGTTGGGGTGTAGAGAGGAAAGCATCAAGAAAGATAAAGGGGAACGAGGGAATATTGGGAACGAAGCGACATTTGTATACGAAGGGAGGGTGACTGGTAAAGAGCTTGTGACACGGTTGGGTGGAGGGATTGACACATTATGCAAACAGCCTGACATGGATATTAGTGCTGACAAAAGGTTGCACAGTGGGGGAAATAATGAGTTGTAATGCAAATTCGATACCGTGTTTGCTAAAAAAAATTTTTACTTGTATAGTTAGATGATGTAAAATGTGCATTCGTGTTAAGAATATGAAGTGGTAATTATATTTATCTTTTATAGTGACCCCTTACGAAGGGCGCTTCGTGATCCGAAATGCATTGGGATTTTCATTGAATAAAATTCTGCTTGTGATGAACTTTGCACTATTCGTATTCTTTCAAGAGGTCCGGACGGACACAGTTTGAATATTAGAAACTTGAAAAAAGGCAATACTTTCCGAGCGTGGATTCGAATTAAAAAAGAAGAGAAATGGAGGTTTAAAGAAGATTCAAATGGGTTAAAATTGATTACATGGATGGAAATATGGTACACATGATCGCCAAAGTGGGCGGTGTTCTGCTGTGCGTCTGTTGGGGGCAAGACGTTGCCCCACTTCAAACAGTTGTTGTTAGTTCCAGTGGCACTTGGGCATGCCACATCACCATTCTGCACGCATTCTTGGAATACTTGGATAAACATCGTAAAACATTGAATACTTGGTGTGCATCCCAACCCTCATGATTGAATGATTCATACTTTGCCTACTCAGGGATTGCACCCGCTGTTAAAACATGGATAATCGAAGAGAATAAGAGAGGAGCTTTAATAATCCACGAGGTCGGCGATACATCAAGTTCATCTCAAACATTGAGGTTGGAGCGAAAAAATAGATTTTTTTAGACCGTCAGCGGTCAGATGACTTATGATTAATAAAGTACCATGGATATTCAGTACCCGATTTTAATACTTGTAAGGAAAGTTTACGGTTAATTGGATCACCAGTGAATTGCATTATGGGACACGTAGTTTGTCGGATCCACATGCAGGAGCAACGCAGTTTGTCTAATTAACATGCAGGTGTAATGGCGGGAGATGTTGCACATTGGGCCAATCGGAAGAAAGGAGGGAGGGTCAGAGTGTTGATAAGAGGGAGGAAGAATGTGGTGATTACTATGGATGGTGATGATGGCGAGAACGGAAGGCTTTTAACTTTCACGGCAGGTATGGGATGAGTTAGGATGCTTGTTGTAGGGACGAGGAGAAATAAGATCTGGGGAAAATGAGTGAACGCAGAAATCACAGTGACATGGGAGAAATGAGTTGAAAGGATAAGGGTCAGAGTGGAAGGAAAACGAAGGGTTTATGATGTTTTGTGACGTTGTATATAAAGAAACAGATGGTCACCTTAATGTGTCAGAAGGATTGGGGTGGGGGTGTAGAGAGGAAAACATCAAGAAAGATAAAGGGGAACGAGGGAATATTGGGAACAAAGCGACATTTGTATACGAAGGGAGGGTGACTGGTAAAGAGCTCGTGACCCGGTTGGGTGGAGGGATTGACACATTATGCAAACAGCCTGACACGGATATTAGTGCTGACAAAAGGTTGCACGGTGGGGGAAATAATGAGTTGTAATGCAAATTCGATACCGTGTTTGATTAATTTTTTTTTTACTTGTATATTTAGATGATGTAAAATGTGCATTCGTGTTAAGAATATGAAGTGGTAATTACATTTATCTTTTATAGTGACCCCTGACGAAGGGCGCTTCGTGGCCCGAAATGCATTGGGATTTTCATTGAATAAAATACTGCTTGTGATGAACTTTGCACTATTCGTATTCTTTCAAGAGGTCCGGACTGACACAGTTTGAATATTAGAAACTTGAAAAAGGCAATACTTTCCGAGCGTGGATTCGAATTAAAAAGATGAGAAATGGAGGTTTAAAGAAGATTAAAATGGTTTAAAATTGATTACATGGATGGCAATATGGTACACATGGTCGCCAAAGTGGGCGTTGTTCAGCTGTGCGTCTGGTTGGGGGCAAGACGTTGCCCCACTTCAAACAGTTGTTGTTAGTTCCAGTGGCACTTGGGCATGCCACATCACCATTCTGCACGCCTTCTTGGAATACTTGGATAAACATGGTAAAACATTGAATACTTGGTGTGCATCCCACCCCTCATGATTGAATGATTCATACCTATTACCTCAAGTCACCTTCAAGCTGATTTACTCATATGTATCCCCAATAGGTACTCCTCCTACCGCCAGGATATACTCAAGAAATAGACGCCTTGTGCTGATATTGGTAAGCCACGGCGCGCCAATTAGTCACAGCCCTTTTCACCACCACTATATATTTTCTCCGCCCTATTTTCACTTTCCTTTCATTAGTCCCCAGAAACGCTGTCCTGAAGAGACCCCGTATCAAGAGAGGGTCGAAACGTCATCGACACTAACAAAAGAGAGAGCCTGAATGATACATTATCCATTGTGTACAGCTCGTCCTTTTGATTTTACCAATAACCTGTTCCCCCGCTTCTCACCTTTTTTACTTAGTACTCACCATGTTAGGTTATGGTCACTTCACTGGGGCTCACAAATCACTCTGATGTGCTTATAGTGTAAACTTTTCAATTCTTAAATGTATAAGGAAATACATCTGTGGTAATGATTGCGACTACAGAATGAATCCAACTTACTTCGGCTGAAGTGAGCACTACTTTGACCAATTGTTGTTTTGGGCTTTTTTAACGATTTCTCCTATGAAATTGTGTAATATATATATTCTTCGGGTATTTTTACCGTGACCTAATTAGGAAGGTCGTAATTTGAATTCTTTTGTCTTAGATTAATCTGAGCGAGTTATATAAGCTTGCATATACCCTATTGTTTTGATAAATGAGTTCCTTGTGAACAGTGTAACCTTGCTCAAACCCTTTAAAATGTGGCAGTGCCTTTTAGAAAGGCACTGCAATGGGACGCCTCACATGGTTCCTGCATGGCATGCACACAAGGGGGCACATTTTATGCCCCCGTGTGCATCCACATATGTCATGGTGGAGGAACCGCCATGAAAAGCCTGGCAGAGCGCAAACTCATATTATGCTTGGCGGGACCGTGGTGGTCCAACCAAGCATATTGTGGCCTATGACCGCCGCTCTCATGCGTTGGTGGTCATAGTGCGATCCGACTGCCCGATTTATAATCGGGCGGTCGACCGCCAGTGCAGTGGTGAATGGATCCGCCACTGCTGATCCACCACGAGTCTGGCGGTCCGATGACAGCCAGACTCGTAATCTGGCTCTTAGTGTTTTCCTTTAGAAGGTACATGTAAACAGATAGAAGTTGGAGAGTGTTTTGTTAATTATCAGCTATTTTAAATATTTTATTTAGCAGTAAGTTTTAGTTTAAATATAAGTTTTACTTGATTGTTTAGGTAGTTGTTGAGATGTATACATTTCTTCTTTAAGGGTCTGGTTAGGGAATACGGCAGAGTTTCCTCGTCTTGCACTTCACATCAACTAATAATACACTTTCTCACAGTGTGTTGTTTGCTTTCTTATTCCACGTCATTAAAATCTGTAATACTTTCACAAGAACATGACAATGAAGGATGATAGGTTATGATTACTGTTATATTTGAAAAGTTTATACATTCTTTACCAAATGTATATGGCTGGCAATATCTGACCCCTCAGATGAAATTTAAATTATGTAAAATTAGCTTCCCTTTCAACCCCCAATATTATTTTTTGTTGAGATTTCATTGGAATACTCCTTTTGTCTGCTTATCATTGATGTCTTACCAGAATCAATTACGTTTTTGTTTTGTATTCTCTTTTACATTGCTTACACTCATCATGCAGTGGCTCAATTTTGGTATCTTATCATTCACCTGCCATTTCTTCATTCAATATACCTAGTGATACCACTAAATCCAATTGATGGCGTTTTAATAATTACCTTTTAGCTGATAAGAATTTTAATACTATATTTAAATGCATAACAAATTATTATTTTTAACAAACCTTAAGATATTTCCGTTACAAAAAACTGGGACACTTTCAGAGCCTCTTTATGGCCATCTGTTATATCATGAGTTGCTCAGAAGAAGGCAAAATAAAATATAGTAAGTGAACTAATTAAGAAAACAATAGAATAAAAGAAAATTGCCATCTCTGAATCTTTTAATATTTTATTATGCCTAAAAGCTAAATACTATAGCGGTTAAAATAAATCCAGTAAAAAGCAAGCATATTATCCAAAAATGTAAACCGAATGTAGGAAAATTAGTAAAATTATTAATTAAAAAGATAACTCAATATATCTTTCTGACTCTGAAATCTCCAATTCTTTCTATATTCCATTTTATCAATTGCTTTTTGAAAGACATTAACCCCCTAACCAAAATGTTAATTATTTTTTCTCCAACATAAATAAAGTTACAGGAATCTGATTATAATATTTTAGAGGAACACATTATGACCCAGGAAATTTTGGAGGCCATAAAAACCTTGAAACGAGCTAAAGATCTAGGCCCTGGTGGCTTATTGATTGTATTAATCAATAGTATGTCATTGTTATTTGTGCCCAAATAATTGGAATTTTATAATTCCTTATTACATGAGGTTAACTTACAATGTACATTCCGTCAAGCCCAAATTACTGTAATCCATAAACCTGAAAATGATCTTCCTATTGTAAAAATTATCATTGTATCTCCTGGCTAATTTAGGACTGTAAAATATATGCTAAGATTTTAGCCACTCATCATGAGTCTGTCATTTCTTATTTAGTTAAAACTTGCCAATATTGTTTTTGTTGTCAAAGATAGACTTACAACAGACAGTGCAAGAGTTTTGACAAATGTGGTATCATTAGCATCCACTGCTTCCATTTCACTTGACACTGAAAAGGCTTGCGATGCCATCTAGTGGAAATTTATGTTTAAATATTTTCAATATTGTGGTTCCTATTTTATATCTTTAATTAAACTATTGTATTCATCTCCTAGGGCAAGGGATTTTATCAATAATACATTTCTCCGTGTTTATCTTAAGTTGAGGAACAAAATAAGGTTGTCCTTTGTCTCCTTTACTATTGGCCCTCTGTCTTGATCCTTCTTTAGAATGAATAAGATGTAACCATTTAATTACTGGTGTCAAATATAGTTCAATTGAAGTTAAATGATCTGTGTATGAAGATAACTTATTAATATATATATATATGTGTGTCTAACTCATCCTCCTCATTGACTCCCCTTTTTAGAAGAGATTAACATGGATTAAAAATGTGTGGTTATAAACATAATCTAAATTAAACTGAAGTTAGTAAGTAAGTATGGGGCATATTATCAACGTGATTATCGCCGCTTTAACTGGACTTTTTCCCGCTAAAGCGGCGATAATTCAATCGCCCTATTAGCAAGCTGTCGCTAACTGCTGTTAGCGACAGCTTCTAGGCGATAGCGACCGGGTTGGGTGCCGCTTTGCATGTCAGCGATATTTATCGCTAATGGCATGCAAAGTAGGCGTTCCCAACCTAAAGCGACTGGAAACAGTCGCTAAGGTCGCTATCGCCTATTAGCGAGGCAGGGGAGGTGATTAGCGAACCAGCGCTAAACACGTTTAGCGCTGGTTTGTTAACGCCTGGTCCAAACCTGATTTAGCCATGTAATCCAATGGGAGGTGGATTACATGGCTAAATTCCCCTAGCCCTATCACCAAGCTAACACTGGTCACAGTGTGAATATCGCTTGTTTTCAAGCGATATTCACACTGTTCTCTAGGGTTTCTATCGCATTGCAGATAAGCGTTGCTGATAGCACGCTATCTCCGTGATAGAAACCTGCGATAGCCGGCGATAATTATCCTAGAGCTAAGTGCGCTTAGCGATAATTATCGCCGGTTATTGCTAATAGGCCCCTATGTCTTTATTTCATTAAAATAGCCATAAAAGTGCATACAACAGGCTACAATGAAAAACAAATGACGAAATCAGATAATGCATCAAGACCAAACAATGCCCAATGAACGATGAGTTTTCACTTCAAGAATTGGCAAAACTATCAAAGACATACATAGATATGGGGGTGCGTTTGTAGCTGTGTTTGGTCAATGTGCAAAATAGCAAGTTCATTTAAAGAAATGTATGATCACTAAAGTAAAAAAACAAATACACATCACTACCTAGCGACATAAAACAGAAAAGAGACAATCATAAATAAAAACCTTGGCTGCCATCATTGTGCACGCATACATCTTAAAAGTCGGTTTGAAGAGCATACCTGATTAATGGAAATCCTCCTTTGTCCTAAGGAAATCTTATTGTAAATATAACAAATTAAGATAAATGAGTCATAAAAGTGATTTGAGACCTCTAAAGTGCATAGGTATAAAGTTGATAGACCTAGGCCAAAATGCAAAATATTACAGCTTTGGTTTACCTATTAATGGAGAGAAATCTCAGTGCATATACAGTGAGGGCTCACACATGAAATATCTAAGTAACCACCACTACCAAAAGGGATAGAGGAAAGGGTGGGCCAGTAAAATTAGTCAAGTGTTCAGGCTCTTATGGTCCAACTCCAGTGCAAAAATCTGGCTGCACCACAGACAATCGAATCTGTTATTTCAGAGCACACCAATATAAGCGCCACATAGCACTGTCCAATTCCAAGATGCCTGCAAATGGGTAAAATCCATTTCTTCCTTGGATGCTCATATCCTGGGCAAAAGAAAAAAAATGTTGTAAGGTTTCATCTGCCTGTAAATAAACTGGGCATACGTTACTCAATTCAGAACTGGCTTTTCTTTCCATTTTTAACAAAAGCAATTAACAGGGAGAGTATCAGGCAGAACTTGTATAGTATAGTTGTCTGGCAGTTGGGACCATAATAGAATCAAGGAAATGATTGAGCCTACTATAGCTCTTAATATCAATGAGATCTGTGGTAAATTTTCCTTGATTCTTATTGCACACTTCCCGCCCCCAATTATGAACCCAAAATGCATCCTTTATTTGGGGGCCGATTCCGATCTCGGCCGGTAGGGCTCCGAATCGGATTCGGCTATACCGGATCCGATTCGGAGCCCTGTTTCCCGACCGATTCGTACGTGTGTCCGGGCGAGCGAGTACGATGCGATATCTCCAACCGACTCGTTTGCGAGACCCAACCGCACCAACCGACTCGTCCGCGAAAGCCGACCGCTCCGACCGACTCGCACGGACACGACTCGCACCACGCAATGGAGACGTTCCCCGGCCGGGTAAGGACGATGCGTGCCGCGAGTAGTCTGACCGAGTCGCGCAGTCCGGCTCCAAAGAGCAGTCGGAGCCGGACTTTGGGGGTCCGTGTCGGACCCCCTGTATGCGTAGGAAAAGGGGTGGGAGCACACCGCTTCACCTCCCAGCAAGGTTCGCCCCTGGCATTATGGTAAATGCAGTTTCAGTTACCTGCTTGCTTCAAGAGTGTTCGAGTGTTTCGCCACAGTGGGCGCAGATAGTGCTGATCTCTAGACACGTGTTTCTGGTTCTTTAACCGTCATCATTAGATATTACAGTCTTTCAAATTTGGGGTTTGCTGAGTAGGCTGCCAATATCTTTCTCAGGTCAGGAACCTCTCACAGGCATGCGGGTGCTTCATCCACGAGCTTGTCAGCTCAATGACTCACGGGAGTACTATTAAACAGGAACAGGGGTGGGAGCACACCGCTTCACCTCCCAGCAAGGTTCGCCCCTGGCATTATGGTAAATGCAGTTTCAGTTACTTGCTTGCTTCAAGAGTGTTCGAGTGTTTCGCCACAGTGGGCGCAGATAGTGCTGATCTCTAGACACGTGTTTCTGGTTCTTTAACCGTCATCAGTAGAGATTACATTCTTTCAAATTTGGGGTTTGCTGAGTAGGCTGCCAACATCTTTCTCAGGTCAGGTACCTCTCACAGGCATGCGGGTGCTTCATCCACGAGCTCGTCAGCTCAATGACTCACGGGAGTACTATTAAACAGGAACAGGGGTGGGAGCACACCGCTTCACCTCCCAGCAAGGTTCGCCCCTGGCATTATGGTAAATGCAGTTTCAGTTACTTGCTTGCGTCAAGAGTGTTCGAGTGTTTCGCCACAGTGGCGCAGATAGTGCTGATCTCTAGACACGTGTTTCTGGTTCTTTAACCGTCATCAGTAGAGATTACAGTCTTTCAAATTTGGGGTTTGCTGAGTAGGCTGCCAACATCTTTCTCCAGGTCAGGTACCTCTCACAGGCATGCGGGTGCTTCATCCACGAGCTCGTCAGCTCAATGACTCACGGGAGTACTATTAAACAGGAACAGGGGTGGGAGCACACCGCTTCACCTCCCAGCAAGGTTCGCCCCTATCATTATGGTAAATGCAGTTTCAGTTACTTGCTTGCTTCAAGAGTGTTCTAGTGTTTCGCCACAGTGGGCGCAGATAGTGCTGATCTCTAGACACGTGTTTCTGGTTCTTTAACCGTCATCAGTAGAGATTACAGTCTTTCAAATTTGGGGTTTGCTGAGTAGGCTGCCAACATCTTTCTCAGGTCAGGTACCTCTCACAGGCATGTTCCTGTTTAATAGTACTCCCGTGAGTCATTGAGCTGACGAGCTCGTGGATGAAGCACCCGCATGCCTGTGAGAGGTACCTGACCTGAGAAAGATGTTGGCACTTCCAGTCACGGAGTGTATGAATTATGAAATACCTCTGAAGATTGTCTGGAAGGTGCTAACCAACCCAAAGCCAATCCATGTGAAAAAGAGCGCTACCACTACGGTACTAGACATGTTAGAAATGCAGTGCACAACTTCTCCGAAATCGAAATGTAATGGGAAATTAGGACGTAGTAGCAACTGCATCTCAGAAGAAGACCTTCCAACTTGAAGATCAAACGCCTCTTTTGCAAATGTTAAGGCCTCATCCTTCAGTAATAATACAGCTTTCACTCAGCTCGAGGTTAACATTTGAAAGCTTAATTGAAGGCAAAAGCAATGCCTCCCTAACTGTGCGGGCAGGTTGAAACAATACTTGTGTACAACAGGTCATGACTGCAGAAACCGTCACCAGATAGGCGATGCCTGGATTCATGCCACAGCAAGCCTGATCAAGAGTAATCTGAAAGCCGGACGGATCACAGCAGCTGGGGAACCTTTCAGATAGCAGGAAAAATTTGCCACCGACACATTACATGCGCCATGAAGCAAAACCTCCCTACACACTAAAGAATGCCCTAAAGTACTCTCGCAATCAGTCCCGCTAGGGAAAACTTCAGTCTTGCCATTCCTACAGCGATATATAACGGGGAAGATCCATGACTCATGCACATATCCTTCTCCTAGCGCTTCATATCTGCCTACTTGACAGTGTTGTAAGCAGTATTTGAAGTGAAATGTCAACATTAACAGTGAAATAAACACGTGGATTATCCAATCCGCTGAAGGTCTTTCAGCAACAGGAAATGGTAATTTCTCCAACTACTATATATGTAACATAATGTATCTCGCATCTTTTCTTGGCATGATGGTTTGGGGTTTTGTCAAATGGTACGGAAAAAAGAGGCTAGTGACATTAAGGTGTCCCACATCAACATGATAGATCTAAGCTGGGACTGCCCATGTTCTAAAGAAGGCATGTCACTCTGTATGACGTCTATTGCAGATGACACAATGTTACCTGACAGTAAATCCTAGTGGACAAGGTGGTAATACCGCTATCTAAGACTGCCAGAGCCCTTTCTAAATTAGCCCTTCCAATTTCACATAGTTTCTCAGCAGCCTTCAGCTGGGAAACCTTCCACACTTCATTGTATATTTCATACAAGAAGTGCTTTTGACGTGATACCCGAGGACTTGGTAGATACCTGTTTTGCTTTTGTTATTTAGTCTCCATATCCATGAGGCTTATTGGAATAAATTCAGGCTTCTTTTTTTAACTTGGGAGCTCCAGGACATATTTGATGTTAAACGAATTCCCCGATAGTCGAAGTCAAATACCCTTTCCAGACTGTTGCCACCCAGTTTAAAGGATCCTCTAAATGATTTGTGGGGGTTGATAGACATAAATTTAGTTTTGGCTTGGTTTATCTTCAAGGGCATCGCAGAGTACCTGTGATGTGGGGATAGCATTTTTGGTGGCTGATAGGCAGGTGAACTCTCTAACGATGGTGAGGAGTGCCTTGTCTTGGTTGGAACTGGTGTCAATCCAGCGGGTGAGGGCCTCCTTCTTTGTAGCTTTGATCTGTCAGTGGTAGTAGTTGAGAGCGGATTTGAAGGTGCCTCTGTTGGTGTTGTTCCTGCCTATGCGCCATCTTCTTTCTAGTTGTTCTCACCTGTGTTTTGACATGCAGAGTTCCGGGGTGGACCAGTTGGCATGTTTGGAGGGTCTGTGCATTTTGGCTGGTTTGATGGAGGTGACTCGGTCGGCGCCATTGGTGATCCAGTTGTTGAAGGTCTGTACTGCCTGATCCTGGACTTAGTGGTGCCAAGGGCATTGGTCCATTGTTGCTGAGTGACCATGAACTAGCTGTGGAAGGGGCACTGTGTCTGGTGGGGGCAGGGGGACGGGGGGGAGGTTTGGCAATGTAGAAGTGTACTCGGGAATGATCTGACAAGGTGAGTTCTGAGGTGTGGCTGTATCGGATTCTGTTGCTGGACGTGTTTGGGTCCACAGTATACAAATTCAAAGCATCATTTAACCTAAACACACTTCTGTTTAAGATTATATATCTAAGATAAGATGAACATTTATAAAGCGAGCTCAGCCATAAGGCATTATATTGATAAAATAATCTAAATGTTCTAATCTGTAATAGCACTGTACTGCTATGGACAGATGTTGTGCTCATAGAGGACAAGTGTGTTTTATCGGGCCCTCAAACCATAACCTTTAATATAAGTTAATATTATGTTATTTTATGCAGAATGTAGAGACACTATCACCAGGAGTGTATTCTGGCACTTAATCACCAGTCTCACAGTTTAACAATCAACATTGCACTTGTTAAGAATTGAAGATCTGCAAACAGCAAGAATCAAGATTTAACATTCATAATAGTTCATTATACTTAATGTTACTCATGATTAATACTGTACATTTAAGCAATTTTCATGGGACTGGTGATTTCATAAATATACTCAACCAGACTTTATAAGCTCCAATTAACATGGCTACATACTGTGTTTCCTTACCTTATGATACACTGGGGCTGGTAATGTAATTGCAAACTTCATTGGCTTATATTTCTGTTTCTATTTCAGTACCTAGAAAGGCATCCTGTGTGCCACCACTGAGAATGACTGTGCTGTCATTTCACTCTCTATTGCTCTACCAATTTGATGCACTTAGCCAATAAATGAACAGAGGAAACAAGACCTTGGCATTGGAATTCATTCTCCTTGGTCTCTCAGAAGACCCACATCTGCAAAACCCACTGTTCTTGTTCTTCTTAATTGCCTATATAATCACCTTAATAGGAAATATCAGTATCATGACCCTGATCAGTGTGTCGCTTCATCTTCACATTCCCATGTACATCCTGCTCTGTAACCTGTCCTTTGTTGACCTCTGTTACTCCTCTGTTGTGACCCCCAATATGCTGGTAAATTTTCTGGTGATGAAGAAAACAATTTCACATTCAGGATGTATAGCACAGATGTTTTGGGGAGTTCTGAGGATTTTTCTTTTGGCCCTAATGGCTTATGAGCGGTATGTGGCTATATGCAATCCATTACTTTATGCATCAATTATGACAAAGGAAACTTGTATGTACCTATTATTTTGAGTTTACTTTGGTAGCATCCATTAACTCCTGATTCACACACTTTGTACTGCTAGCTTGTCTTTCTGCGGCTCAAATAAGGTCACCCACTACTTTTGTGATGTTCCACCTCTGCTAAAGCTCTCCTGCTCTGACACCTCGCTTAATGTGGTCCTGTTGGTCATTGTTGCTGGCGGTCTTATAGTAGGATCTCTAGTCTTCATTATAATTTCTTATCTCTGCATTGCTTATGCCATTCTAAAAATAAGTCCCTCAAAAGGCAGATGGAGGGCTTTTTCTACATGTTCCTCCCACCTTTTCTACATGTTCCTCCCACCTTATTTTTTGGAACACTTGTATTTATGTACATCAGACCCAGCTCAAAGTATTCCATGGAAAAGGACCGTGTGGCCTCAGTGTTTTACACAATTATTATTCCAATGCTGAACCCACTGATCTACAGCCAGACAAACAAGGAAGTCAAGGAGGCCCTGAGACAATTAAGGCAGAGAATGTTTTCTTCACAACATCTACTCGAATGGAAATGCACATGTGGACTTCGCACAAAGGTTACTGTTGATCTTCATAAACTAATACTGTAAAAGTAATATTGAGTTTTCATTTTATGGATGTAGCACCAAACACATATTAAAGTCTAAAGAGTTAGTAAACATGTGGATTAAAATTGGGCAGACATGTGCATGTGTCTATGTTGATCTGTCCATATCTTAATCCAGTTCTGTGTATGCAAAAAGTAATTGTACCTTTACAATGTGTAATGATGTTGCAAAAAATGACTGAATAGACCTCCATAAAGAGCTTGTTGATGAATAGCAAATACAGACATGTTGATAAATAGTACAATTAATGACCATGGGTATTTGGATTGATTGAAAGTACTGCTCTATTATTCTTACAAGAAGAGTACTTAGGAACTAGTGCCCTTTTTACTAGACCAATTCACATTCTAAGGATGTGAACATTGCACACTGGCTGGTTTGTGACTCATGATGTAATTTGCCATGTGATCTATGTACTAAAATAGGTTGCATTAGAAATTGTCAATTTTCAGGGGATCACAAAATGACTAAAAGGTACAGGTGCTGCATGTTCAAAAATGTTTCACATTTGGGTACACATAAGGGGAGCCTGCACTGCATGCTACCCTCAAAGTTGCCCAACATGATTTCCTTTTTTTTTTTATTGACATCCATATAAACAAGAAATTTGTTATCCATACATACATCCATAAAATTCATTAAACGTGTCAAAATGATACAAAATTGTTAAATAACACCAATAGGCCGGAAAACAGTAAATCCTAAAATCAATAAAAGAGAGACAATATATGCATTTAAGCCAGTATTCGAAAAATGAAACGCATAGTATTTTGAAACCAAAGGGGATGATGGACGGAGCGTTAGAGCAAATCAAACACTCACCCCCAGTCAAATGATCTGGGTTTAATCCATCATCATTCTTTAGCTCACTCCACCACCCCAGTTCAGACATGGCCATATGCAAATCAGTCTGACCCTGTGCCTCATGGGAACAGTCCAGCCCGAACTGCCAAGCCATGTCTTCCCTGGACCGGAAACAAGCATCCTGGGACCGGTTTCGGGTTCAAAACCCTCATCAGCCAGGCTATCTTGAATCCAGTGGCAAAGTGAGCAAGGGACCCACATCTGGGCATACCCTGCCAACTTAGGGGCGAACAAAGCGATACCAAAGGGGATGATGGACGGAGCGTTAGAGCAAATCTAACACTCACCCCCAGTCAAATGATCTGGGTTTAATCCATCATCATTCTTTAGCTCACTCCACCACCCCAGTTCAGACATGGCCATATGCAAATCAGTCTGACCCTGTGCCTCATGGGAACAGTTCAGCCCGAACTGCCAAGCCATGTCTTCCCTGGAGCGGAAACAAGCATCCTGGGACCGGTTTCGGGTTCAAAACCCTCATCAGCCAGGCTATCTTGAATCCAGTGGCAAAGTGAGCAAGGGACCCATGTCTGGGCATACCCTGCCAACTTAGGGCGAACAAAGCGATACCAAAGGGGATGATGGACGGAGCATTAGAGCAAATCAAACACTCACCCCCAGTCAAATGATCTGGGTTTAATCCATCATCATTCTTTAGCTCACTCCACCACCCCAGTTCAGACATGGCCATATGCAAATCAGTCTGACCCTGTGCCTCATGGGAACAGTCCAGCCCGAACTGACAAGCCATGTCTTCCCTGGACCGGAAACAAGCATCCTGGGACCGGTTTCGGGTTCAAAACCCTCATCAGCCAGGCTATCTTGAATCCAGTGGCAAAGTGAGCAAGGGACCCACATCTGGGCATACCCTGCCAACTTAGGCGAACAAGCGATGCCAAAGGGGATGATGGACGGAGCGTTAGAGCAAATCTAACACTCACCCCCAGTCAAATGATCTGGGTTTAATCCATCATCATTCTTTAGCTCACTCCACCACCCCAGTTCAGACATGGCCATATGCAAATCAGTCTGACCCTGTGCCTCATGGGAACAGTTCAGCCCGAACTGCCAAGCCATGTCTTCCCTGGAGCGGAAACAAGCATCCTGGGACCGGTTTCGGGTTCAAAACCCTCATCAGCCAGGCTATCTTGAATCCAGTGGCAAAGTGAGCAAGGGACCCATGTCTGGGCATACCCTGCCAACTTAGGGCGAACAAAGCGATACCAAAGGGGATGATGGACGGAGCGTTAGAGCAAATCAAACACTCACCCCCAGTCAAATGATCTGGGTTTAATCCATCATCATTCTTTAGCTCACTCCACCACCCCAGTTCAGACATGGCCATATGCAAATCAGTCTGACCCTGTGCCTCATGGGAACAGTCCAGCCCGAACTGACAAGCCATGTCTTCCCTGGACCGGGAAACAAGCATCCTGGGACCGGTTTCGGGTTCAAAACCCTCATCAGCCAGGCTATCTTGAATCCAGTGGCAAAGTGAGCAAGGGACCCACGTTTGGGCATACCCTGCCAACTTAGGGCAAACAAAGCGATACCAAAGGGGATGATGGACGGAGCGTTAGAGCAAATCAAACACTCACCCTCAGTCAAATGATCTGGGTTTAATCCATCATCATTCTTTAGCTCACTCCACCACCCCAGTTCAGACATGGCCATATGCAAATCAGTCTGACCCTGTGCCTCATGGGAACAGTCCAGCCCGAACTGCCAAGCCATGTCTTCCCTGGAGCGGGAAACAAGCATCCTGGGACCGGTTTCAGGTTCAAAACCCTCATCAGCCAGGCTATCTTGAATCCAGTGGCAAAGTGAGCAAGGGACCCACGTCTGGGCATACCCTGCCAACTTAGAGAGCGAACAAAGCGATACCAAAGGGGATGATGGACGGAGCGTTAGAGCAAATCAAACACTCACCCCCAGTCAAATGATCTGGGTTTAATCCATCATCATTCTTTAGCTCACTCCACCACCCCAGTTCAGACATGGCCATATGCAAATCAGTCTGACCCTGTGCCTCATGGGAACAGTCCAGCCCGAACTGCCAAGCCATGTCTTCCCTGGACCGGAAACAATGTTAACACAAACTAGACAATTGATTGAACCTTAAATACACAGAAATCAGCGAGTATGGCCAAAATAATAGTTCATCCTATATCGATTAATACAGCTATGTAACAATAAAATATGAAGTGTCATGTAGTAAATTAAAGTGCTGATATTACTATAAATAGGATTCGAACATACTGAAAATACCTCCTGAGATATAGGCTAAATTTTGAGATCTTAATCAAAATAGGCTGCCCACCAATTCGCAGGGCATAGGCTCGTTCGTTTTTTAACCTGCTTCATTTTCCGGACCCATTCATTTTTAGATGATATAAGATTCAATCGCCATCTCTGAAGCAAAAGTGATCTAGCAACTGCCATTGCAATATATAATAATTTGATCACCTTGTCTGAAAGAAGAAGATCTGGGTCATAGCCAAACACTGTCAGCCGAATATTCAAATCTATTGTAATTAAGCATACGGCTTCCAAGTGGTAAAAAAATGTCCTTCCAGAACCTCTGGATCAGGGGGCATTGTAATATGATATGTGTCCAATTGGCTGAGGGATGGTTAAGGCAACGAAAGCACTGCCAGATTGGTTGGGATAAACCTTAGATAGGAAAAGTGGGGTTCTATAAAGTAGCCGTTTGCTAAAAAATAACATCCTTCGCCAATTAGCACCCCTTAACATACTAAAGTTGAGATTAATAACTGCTGACATCATACTTGCTGTGATTTCCATCTCCTCATGTTTTCTCCATTTAGTTATAGCCTTCTCCTTAAGATCCATACCCTTGATAGAGGCTAAACGCTTTTTCCATTCCCGGGTTTTCCTAAATGTAGTATCATCGAATAATTCATATAATAAGCATTTCAGTTCGATGATCTGAACCAAATCAAGTTTACTCAGAAATTTACTAAAAATTTTATATGACCCAAGGAGAAGGAAATCGTTTGGAATTAAATAAGACATTTCGGTTATATTCAGCCATCTATCATTCCTTAAGAAATCTGAGATTTTCCCAAAGCCAGCCTTGGCCCATTTTTGTGTAATTGCAGACGAATCTCTAATACCAGATAGTGAAATGAGGCCAGATAGCGGAGTTGAGGAGTTAATTACGGGGATTGAATATCTTCTATAAAAAGCCTGACGTTTATAGAAAAACCACTGCATACACTTATACCGCACTAGTTTAGGAGATTTTACGATTGTTAGTGGGCAGTGGATCTGATTCTCTTTGCAAATTAAGTTCATAAAGTAATTAATAAAAAAGCCCGATTGTAATTCCGGCTTAAACCTTGACATATATTGTGCAAAGTATGCAAAATAATAATCCCAAAAATTAGGGAGAGCTAATCCACCATTTTCCAGCTCCTCATATAAAGTGCTAAGTGCAATTCGAGGGACCTTTTTGCCCCAAAGAAAAGATGTGAACATAGACTCTAATTTAACAAAAAAAGAGGCCGTTAAGACACAAGGAATTGCAGAAAAAGGAAATTAAATAGCGGAAGAACAGATGTTTTAATCAATGAGACCCTGCCCAAAATGGTTAATGGAAGAGAGTTCCATCGAGAGAATAAATCCTGGACTTTTCGCAGAAGTGGGGCATAATTTAAATCATATAATTCGGAAATTTGTGCCGTAAAATAAACACCCAGATATCTTTTCGGTTTTATATTTAGGCACGGAAGAATATCAAAATGTAAATCCGCAAACTCACAACTTCACTGGATAATTTCTGGGTTTTTTAATTGATTTTGTATCCGCCAAGTGACTCAAATTGCTCGAAAATCTCAAAGGCTTTTGCTTGCACCTCCTTCTCAGGCTTTATAATGAGCATGATATCGTCGGCGTATAATTTCAATTTTCCCATAGTTGGCAGTGGAGGGCAGATATCCAAACTGTTCCTGATGACTATCGCCAATGGCTCGATAAAAAAGGCGAATAACACCGGAGACAGTGGGCAGCCTTGTCTAGTCCCCCGTTTAACATTGACTTGGCCAACCTCCGAGGCATTAATAATAATGTTGGCTTCTGCATTCAAGTATAATTTCTGAATCATCCCTGAAATTTTGGGAGGTATGCCGAAATTTGACAGAATAAAAAATAAGGTCTCCCAAACAACTAGGTCAAATGCCTTCTCTGTGTCTAATAAGAGGACCAGAGCTGGTATCTTCTGAGTCTCAAAATAATCTAGTGCTTCCGCTAAATAGTGCGTGTTGGTGCCGAGCTTCCTCCCGGCGATAAAACCGTTTTGATCAGGATGGATCAGGTGCGAGGCAATTCGAATAAATCGATTAGCTAACAGTTTAGTAATTATTTTATAGTCAGAGTTTAAAAGCGTGATGGGGCGATAAGAGTTGGGGTCTTCACTATCCTTTCCTTTTTTCAAAAAGCTGACTATTTTCCCTTTTCTAAATGAAAATGGTATTACCCCACCCTCTAAAATTGAGTTAGCAATCAGCAAAAGATAATCCGAAATAGTGCTCGCAAAGGTTTTAAAAAATTCGGCCGGGAAGCCGTTCGGGCCACAGGCTTTTCCATTCGGGAGATTTTTAATAACATCCCCTAGTTCTTCTTTCGTGAAAGGGCTCGCCATACTAATTTTTTCGACGTCTGAAAGTACGGGCAGTTCATATCTCTGAAGAAACTCTCTCAAAGATGTCCTGTCAATGGGCTGTTGTTGGCCATATATATTCCTATAATGTTGTGACATTATATCCCCTATAACTCCCAGGTCATCAGAACGGATACCAGTTATTGGACATCTCAGTGCACTTGTCTGCTCCCTGGCCTGCCACGCGAGAAACCTCCCGGTATAATTACTCTCGTCATAGACCTTTTGCCATTGGTGCTTATAAAAGGATTCACTTTTAACATAATATTTTTCGCTAAGATCACGTTTGGCCTGATCAAGTTGCCGTTGGTTAAAAGCAGAGGGGCTACTAAGAAATGTATCAAAGGACCTTTGCACTTTCTGCCCAACATGATTTCCAATGGGACACCTTGCTCACAGGAAAAGCTTATTCTTTGCTAATTTTCAGCCAAACTCAGGGTTAGTTACTGATCAAGTAATAATAGTCACAAATTATGGGTACACATGTTCCAACATTCCCCATCTTATTGAAGGGGAACATCTATCATGCCCTCTCCTAATTGTGATTTGGAAATGACCTAAAAAATTCCTCATGAAAGGGCTTTACTACATTGTAAAAAGCCCTTTGGCTGTAGCATACTCAGTGACTTTGCTAAACACATGGATTGTGTCTGCAACAGAGCTTTGCACATGAGACCCAAGACTGTCGTCCTTCTGATTGAGAGGAAAGGTTTTGAGAGAGGAGGTCAGAAGTCACAATCAAGGGTGTAGTGTGCCATAACTCAAGAATATTTATGACTAGATGGACTGTATTCCCTGTTCTGTATTTTTGTGACGAGCACAAGTATTGTCTGTCATAGAGATCAAAATAAAATTCTTTGATGATGATGGTAATGACAAGACCAGGCCCTGTGCCCAACCCTTTGTCAGAGCCAACACCCACAGTGCAAAGCCTTCAGCCATGGGCAGTAAAGTCTGCCCATAGGAGGCCAGGTCCTGTGCCCAGCAATCTGTGGTCAGCCATCATCCACTGCATACAGCCTATGACTGGGCCAAACCCCAACTCTCAGCATGCTGTGAAAACCTGCTGCACACAATATTCAGCTGGGTGGGCAGCCAACAACCGCAGAACATTACCTTTAGCAATGAGCAGTGGGGGTTGGCCAGAGGATGAGGTATCGGGCAAACCCTGCATCCAACTCTCAGTGGTCATCTAACCAATGCTGTGCACAGACACTGTCAGTGCTCAGTGGTTGTTTGTCATAGTGTCACATGGCCCATGGGGACATTGTTGTCTCTCTAAGTTAGTATGAGCTCTGCAGACAGTACGCGGCTTTGCGCAGGTTCCTACATGGCTTTATTTTTGCAAAGAATGTGTTCGTACTTTACACATGAGAACTCCTTGCTGTGTGCATTCTCTGCCAGTTCCTGGGATTTAGTCTGAACATTTGGAGCAAGGTCGATAAACAATGCCCCTTGTTATTCTGTTCCGGTCAGGCCCTAGCACCTAGATGAAACATACCAATGCAGCTGTTGTTTGGAAATCATATTTTGGTATTATTGGGATACATGCATAGGGAACACACACTTGGAGAGGGATCTTTCCAGGGAGAAGAGCCGAGACGGCACCTATGATGTAGAATTACCATCTATAGTTTAAGGTACAGGGTCTGCAGACAAAACTCAGAGATCTTCTAATATATAATAATACTGCTTCTTAGCAAGGGGAGGGAGGGTTAGGCTCTATTGCCTTTTCATGATGACATCTCCCTTCATGATTTATGGACTAGCTGCTATGCTGACTGTATTTGTATTATGCATTTTCCTGCTTGTTGTGGCAGTGTACTGCATGTTAGAGCACGTTAGTTAAAATATATATTTTAAACTGGTTCGTGTCTCTGTCGGATCTTATTGTGCATAGGTACAAGAGTCTGAGCAAAAGGGTGTGTCTTGCAACCACGAGTCCTGAGAGATTCGGGAGTGTTGTGTTCTGGGGTGTGTAATCACTTGTTTCCTGTGAGTTTGTAGGAGGGCAAGTGAGACACTATAGCTAGTCGGTCCTGGGCTCTGGGTACTAAGGTGGTAGGATGACTGAGTCCCTATGCACTAAGGTCCCATAATCCTACACAGAGTTCTGTTCTTGGGCAGAATCGATGCAACAATAGGGTCAACCTTCTTGCCATTCCCCTGCACACAAACCTCTGTGGAAGGCCAACTTCATCTGTGCAGTGCCTTCCGCTGGGTGCATGCATAGACCAAACCAGCCTGGTCTATTTTTTAATACAATTTGCAAATCCTCTGTGATTTTGGGAATTCAAAGAAGATCCAGTTTGAGATCTCAAAAATGTAACCTCTTCATTCCCATATCTGAACACTTTTTACATTTTTATTTCTAGAAATCTACAAAACGGGCATACATCAAGCCACGTAAAGGCACTTCCTTTAGTAAAATTCTGTTAAGCCATTTTTTCTTCATTGAGGAATAGGAAATATCTCCTTTGGGACCTTCCTTATTTTTAGACACCCATCTGACAGATCTACATGAAATTTATTGTTAAGGAAATGAGGTGTATTATATGAGTGTGGTTGTGTGACCTCACTGTGTAATACACTTACCAATCCTTTTAGGACCAGTAGGTTTTGTTTGTTAAACTCTCGAGCTCCACCATGGGTAGCTTTGGCTCTGAGGAGCACGGTTTACAAACAAAAACATGTGTAAAAGCATTGAAAGAGCACCAAAACAATTGAAGAAGAAATGTCTAGGTCATAGGTGAAATATAACAACAATATATAGAAACAGACTGTATTTTATGTATTTTTGGCCACTACAACAAAAAAGATCTATCAGAGGGTTCCGGAGATAAAGATTTTACAAGGTACAGTAAATATGTACAATTTACTCAACCTGAACATTCATTGGGACTTGATCTCTGTTGCTGCGTGGTGACCGTTGGTGACAGTGTGAATATTCCAGGCTACCCACTTGCCCCAGCAGGTTTTTTCAATGGCTGTGGCCCTGTGTTAAGATCAGGAGGTCAGCCACCTGACCCTTGGAGTCTCTTGTTTCAGCTGGACTCTGGAGATAACTTCTAGAAGAGCAGGACACAGCTGGTACAGAGTCCCTTCTCCTTTACTAGTCACCACGATCAGCAGATGCAGTCCATGCTAGGGCAGACCTTTTTCAGTCCTTCTTCCAGTCCAGTCGAAATCTGTGTGCCAGAGGTGCCCTTTTTATGCTTAGGAATTTGCCTCAGGGTAGATGAAGGGAGTAGCCAATGGTTCCCTCCCTCCTGATGACCACTTCCTGGGATGTGGCACTTGGCTATTCCGGAATGCACCATTATACCCACTGCCAACATGGCAGAACCTCTCTCTTGGCATCCAAAGCTCCCTAATCCAAACCAGAGGTGTGGCTACCAGGGTAAAGGGGGTGGCCAGACACTATATCATATCCCAGAAAAGTTTGCTCCTTTGCATCATGTTACAATTTGTGCGCCCCTCAGTGTTGACACTACAGTCATCACTAAGGGCACTCACCTTAGACTGTGAAGTCCCCGATTAGGACGGTAGTCTCAACCTGCTTCTTTCAGCTGCGGAAGATAAGGAAAATAAGCAGAATCCTCACTAGGGAAGCATTGGTTCAAGCTGTCTTATCTTTGGTCATTTCTCACATTGACTATGCAAATTCACTTTACTTCGGTCTGCCGTCATCTTTAGTCAAATGACTGCAAATGGTGCAGAATCAGGCTGCGAGGCTGGTTTTTCATCAGCCAAGATGGCAACACGCTTCCCCTTATGAGGAAGCTACATTGGATCCCCATAACACAACACAGTGGGCCTGATTCACAGAACTAACTTACGTCAAAAACGTAAAGTTAGTACTTTTGGTATTCACAGAATACACTTACTCATTTTGGTATTCACAGAATGAACTTACTCATTTCGGTATTCACAGAAGTTAGTAGCCCTAACTTTAGGACTCCTAAATGCCTTCTGTGAATACCGAAAGTCTTAAAGTTAGGATTTTTCTCAGTTTAGGAGCAGTAAAGTCTAACTTTACTACTCCTAAATGAGTAAGTTCATTCTGTGAATACCAAAATGAGTAAGTGTATTCTGTGAATACCAAAAAGTACTAACTTTACGTTTTTGACGTAAGTTAGTTCTGTGAATCAGGCCGCTTTCAAAATCGGGTGTATCATTTTTTAAATCTCTGCATGGAACCTGTCCGAAATTTGCTTCCAATGTTATCCAAAGATATAGACTCTGCCCCAATTTGCGCCCACATGAACCTCCTGGTCACACCGTCCTACAAATTTAAGAGACTAGGCGGTGGTAGATCTGCGGTGTTGGCCTCTCACTGCTAGAACACCCTCCCCCTTGACATCAGATCCTGTACAGATTTTTTGACTTTCAGGAGACTTCTTAAGACCTGGCTGTTTATCCAGGCATACGAATAACCTACCAGGACCAAGAAACCGACCAGGGTACGTGCGCTCTACAAATAGTTTTAACATAACATAATATAACTGAGGGGACCACAAATTGTTCACTGCATGTACCATGATGCAAAGGAGCAAACTTTTCTGAGATATAATGTAGGGTCCGGCCACACCCTTGTTCTGCCCAATCTGATTTTCCTGACCTCCCCTGCCATTACATTCCTAATGTTCCCTTTTGTAAAAATTGCATTCTGGCCCATTGATTACACTTCATCCGGCCTGAGGCGGAGTGTATGGCCCGAGCCGGAGAGTACGGCCTGACCCAGAGAGTACGGCCCGTGTGCGGAGAGTAAGGCCCAGGAGCGGGGATTCTGGCCCAACTGCATGCGTAAAGATATGACTCGTAAATGATCTGTGTGGATACCAAAAGTCGTAGAGTTAGACTTTTGCCTCAGATTGCCTTTATGAATCGGGCTCAATACTGGGATAAGGGCAATGATGTAGAAATTGCATTAGACAAGGTGTAACCTTTAAATTATAAATTTGCAGTAAAATCAATGTCAGTTTCAAATTTGAAGTATTCAACATATACATCCATGTAACATTCCCTCTTGTGTAAAGCAAGCCCTGTGCTGTATCCAGTTTCAATAGTCACAATATTTTACAAGATGTAGTACATATGTGCTCATACTGAGTCAGTAATCAAGGTGAACCAAACACACCTGTAGTAACACATCCAAAACATTTTTAAACATCAATTAATTGGTGTAAGTGGCCATAACTATGATGAATTTTAAAATGTGTACGCACTTAACAAAGTAGATATTAAAAAAATATGTTGTATTAGTTGCCATCATGGTAAAAAGAAAAATAAGTATCTCAAATTTTTGTCTCAAACATTGCTAGGAATGAAATGATTGCAAAGGTAAAACAATGCTAGGACTAACTTGGTGAAATCAAAATTATGGATTTATTCCAAACAATGAGATAAGTCTCTCAATATACTTCAAAAGGAAAATGGCAGTCCATAACATTTCTACAAAGTCCTGTGCACTTTTGTGCGGTGGCACAAAGCTTGCATCCTAATTCACTGCGAAGGGGAATCTACTCAGGATGGGGCATCTAGTGGGCAGAGCAGGCACCTCAAAGATATTACTAGGGGAGCTGGGTTTGGGAGGGGTGGTCTTGGGTTTGGGATGTGGGGCTTTGCGTTTGGGAGGGGTAGTCTTAGTTTTAAGTGGGGTGGTTTCTGTTTTGTGAGGGGTGGCTTGGTATGTGGAAGGGGTGGGCTGAGGTGTGGAAGGGGTAGCTTTGCATTTGGTAGGGGTGGGATTGGGGTTTGGAAGGGGTAGCTTTGCATTCGGTAGGGTTGGGTTGGGTTGGGGTATGGAAGGGGTTAAGGCAAGGGCAAACAACAAACTATCATGGGAAAATTGGTAGGATGTTCTGCAGAGAGTTGTGTTGGGAGGCAGAGGGAGTGGCAGTGTCTGATGTGCATGTGTCTCTTAGGGTTGCAGGTACCCGTGGGTCTGGTGTATGCTGTGTACATTTGTTGTTTGCTAGGTGTCTGTTGTTTGGGAATGTGTGGGAGTTTATGTTTTCTGGGTGTGCCTTCTAATGTATGTGTGTATGTGAATGGTTGTACTGTGGAGGTGATGGGCGTGCTTGTGGTGTTTTATCTGTGTGTGGTGTGGGTGTTTTGTCTGGTGGTGAGCTAGTGGTGGGGGTGATGCATGTGTGTGTGGTGGTGGATGCTTTGTCTGTGGGTGTGCTGGTGGTATGCTGGTGGTTGGGGTGGTGCATATGTGTGTAGTGGTCGGTATGTTGTCTGTGGGTGTGCTGGTGGTAGGGTGGTGCATGTGTGTGTGGTGGTGGGTGTGCTGCCTGTGGGTGGGCTGGTGGTGGGTGTGGGGTTTGTGGTTGTGCTGGTGGTGGTACATGTGTGTGGTGGTGAGTGCATTGTCCGTGGGTGTGCTGGTAATGAATGTGTGTGTGGTGGTGGGTGCATTGTCTGTGGGATTGCTGGTGGTGGGGGTGGTGTATATGTGTACGGTGGTGGGTGCAATATCTGTGGGTATATTGGTGGTAAGGGTGGTGCATGTGAGTGTTGTGGTCGGCATGGTGTCTATATGTTTGGGTGTATTCCTATCTTTTTTACTGCATCTGTGTTTGTGTGTGTGCTGCTTGTGTGTGTGAGTGGGTGCATGCAAAGCTGTAAGTGTGCTTGGGACAGTGTTGGGAATAGGGAATTGGTTTGGAGAAGGGACAGGAAGTGGGATGGTTGGAAGGCTGCGGTCAGTGAGGAGGCCAGACCGCTGTAGGCCAGACATACCTTCCAGGTAAGCCAGCATTTGTTGCATATGGCAGATAAGCCACTGGATGGCATTCAGGAGTGCAGTGTCTGGCCCACAGCGATGCTGCTGAGGAGATAAATAGCCTCCTCACTCATGCAGCCTGGAGCGCAGGGGGTGAGTTGCCTGGGGCAAAGGAGAACCTAGCCCTTTTTAGGGGTGGGGTTGGCCAACTGTGGCCGGGATCAAGATGGAGGTTGAAGATGGATATCTGGGTGGCAGACAAGGATGCAGGTGTAACTGGAGCAGTAAGGTCTGCCACCAGTAGGGACTGGTCGCTTAGGGAGGCCTCCGAAGAAGATGTTGAGCTTGAGCCCTCCAAGCCAGTCCCCTCACTCTCCATGCACTCTGTCCCTCAGTGTCGGTGGTCTCACCAGTGGAGACACAGTGGCTTCACCACCAGACCCTGGAACACCCTGCCTCTCCACCTCAGACAACCCCCGTCAGTGACCCAATTCAGGAAGGAGCTTAAGACCTGGCTCTTCAACTGAACCCCAGGGCCCAGATGGATCAGAAGCCCCCCTAGCGCATTGAGACCCTCACAGGTGAGTAGCGGTGCTTTAAAAACCCTGATTGAGTGATTGATTGATTGAGTGACCAGCTGCTACCCCACCTATGTGGCCAAAGTCTCCTTCGCCGGCTCCACATGATGCTGAAAAGATACATACAATAGTTTTATTGTAGCTGGTGAATACAACTGATCACTAACTTTGAGCAAAAAACTTTTTTTTAATTTCCATATTGCAAAGCTCACAAACGTTGGTTCTTTACATCATCATCTCATGCATGTTAATTACCCATGATATCTCCTACATCATATATGATTTGTCTCTTTACCATATTCATTTTTCTAAAGGAACTGCTGAATACCTCTGAATGGTTGGCCTTTTTTCTCCAGAATAGTGAACTAATGTCATCAATAAGGTTATACACCAAAAATACCTTTGGACACTGTGTACAAGATCAAAAAAGCTGCATTAATGACATATACTAAAAGTAAAATATGCATCAATGTGTGTCAACAAGTACAGCAAAGTTGTACCAATATTTGAAGGAACTGAAAGCCTATCTCCTCTGTTTGGCCATTTCACAATAGTAACACTTACCCTCAAGTAACTCAAGTATAGTACAACTGTACAACATATTATATGGTTTCAGTACTGAAGTAGCTTATCAATGTATCACGCACTATGTTTGTAGTTATGCTATTGAAAAAATATAGACATATTGTTATTGTGGATTGACAAATGCCTCCAATAACATAATTAAATACCTAAGACTTGAGACATTTCTTATCTACTTTAGTACAGAGCAACTACTTATTCACATTTGACTTCAAAATATCTCAAATTATTTCACAGTTGTCTCACCAGATATGGTGGCTTTCCCCTTAGGCAAACGGTTGTACCACATACATTGATTCACATCTGATACCCACACCAAAGAATTGTTTTAAAGATGGAATATTCCAAAATATATGTGATTGAACATGCAATCTGCCAAAATCCCTTCAAGTATCCCATTATTTTCTACCACTGAGTTCTCATTGGACATAACAAGGGAGATTGAAAAATACTTTGGGGTATGTGTTACTCTGCCACCATTGTGTACACATTCCTGTCTGTGTTTCTGCCAAAATAGTATGGCTATCACAAGTATCTGTACAAAAACACACTATTTTACGTACACATTTGTGAAGGATTAAGACATCATGCACATCTGCTGCTTTTAAAATGTATGAAACTGTATACCTGATGCAAAACACAATTTGGCATATGTGTAGACTCAAAAATGTAGCAATTAATTCTGATGTGACTAGTGATTTTGGCTCACATGCTCACTTGTTTGTGTAAAATCCCAACTTAACAATGTGACGTTTGCAACATCCACTGCATCATAAGTGCATAGTACGCTTATGTCACATATAATTGGCATTCTCCAAAATGAGGGATCGCTATTTCTATAGAAGAAGGAGGGAGATGTTCTAGGGTGTAGATAGGAGAGTCAGCACGACTCTTACTTGTTGCCTCATGCTTCATCATAGGGCGGTTGCTCCTCGTCGGGCCAGCGCTGCAGTGCCCTACGGGTCCCCCGAAGGGTCACTTTAGCAGAGATCTTTTAATATTCTTGCCGTATGATGCGTGTGAGGGAGTGCTCATAGGGAAGTGAACAAATGTATTGATGATATGTCAATCTATTGGGTGGATTCCTGTGTCAAAATTGAAAAAACAGATGGTCAACGCTAATAATGGGTTATAATGACCCTTGGTAGTCGAATGTCGATAAGAGTGAAAAACGTTTTGTAATAATTTGATCAACATGCTTTGTGCCCCTATTGGTCTCGGACAGAGATCCCTGGCAGGACCAGAGAAAGAGTTGTTTGTGAGTGGAGGTGTGCAGGGGGCGTCCCAATAAATATATGCTCGGGCAGACGAGAGGACAGGTCAGTGTGGCCACACAATACAACTGCCTAAGCTTCGTGACAGTATTGCAACCTTTCGCCATGACCCAGGGGGCATTTTCCCAATAAAGAGGAGGTTGGATTACTCAAGATAGGATCATATAGGAAGCACCACCCTACTATAGGACACCTACACTCACACACAAATCTTTTTTCTGGTCCAGAAGAAGTTCCAGGGATCTCTGTCCGAGTCCAATATGGGTGCCAAACATGTTGACCCAATAATTACAAAACCTTTTTCACTCTTATCCACATTTGACTATCAAGGGTCATTTTAACCCATTAGTAACACCAACCATCTGGTTTTTTAATATTGACAGAGGAATCCTCCCACTAAATTGACATAGCATCGATACCCTCTAGTCAATTTTACATTCTCTCACTTCTCGATGAGCACTCCCTCACACGCATCATACGGCAAGAATGTTAAAAGATTTCTACTAAAGTGACCCTCGGAGGATCTGTAGGGTATTGCAGCACACGCCCGATGAGGAGTAACCGCCCTATGATGAAGCATGACATCCCTTGGGATCTGTGAGGGCAACAAAAATAGTCTCGCTGACTCTCCTATCTACACCCTAGAATGTTTCCCTCCTACTCCTTTACGAACAGTGACCCCTAGTTTTGGAGAATATTTTATGTTGGAGCACAAGCACTGAACCCTTTTTTCGCTCCCAGTTTCCTCCTCTCTTTTATGTCAGAGTTACATGTAATTGGAATACCATTACATCATTGACAATAGCGAAGGAACATCACACCTGGCACAACAAAGACTAGTGGCCCTCAGGACATCAAACAACCTGAAGTACATGTGTAGTTTAGGCAGCCATGTGTCTGCTCAGAACAGTTCTTTGGTAGTGAACAGGAATCAGGTGGGATCCTTTCCAACAAGTTAATAGACAAAGCACATCGTCATACAAATTGTGCAACACATACACTTTAGAGAGCTCTTTTTGTATTGGACATGGGTCATCCTTAATGTTGATGGGAAGAATCCTGGCTGTAACAAAACAATAAAATAGTCATGTAACATATGAAACTCAAATATGAACATACCCCCTTGTTGCTGCTGTTGGGCTTTCAACTGCCCATCAAGCTGGGGATAGGCCACTGCAAGAATTCGGGCCATTAAGGGGGTGAGGGTGTGGTGCACAAGCTGCCCACATTGGGAGGACTGCCCAAGATGGACTTTAGCTGACTTTCTGGTCCAGCGTCGTAGGTCCTCCCACCTCTACCTGTAATGGAGGCTGCGCCGCTTGTAGACCCCAGGGTCCACACCTTTCTGGCTATAGCCTTCCAGATATCCTGCTTCTGATGGGCATTGACCTGTATGGAATGAAGACATGAAAGAAAAGAAAATAGTTTTGTGAATTTTGTTTGTCTGTTTTGATGTAACACAATGTTACTACATCTATCACAAGCATGACTCATGTTACCATACAACATGTGTATTTCTACTATGCTGACCAAAACAAATATATTAATGCACACTTTTGTAGTGACCTGTTGAATAACCTCCTCCCTTGACAACTCCTGCACTCACTAATCCAGGCCAAGGGGCTCCAACATTTTCTGTGATGTGAGCGACTTCAGGTCAATGCAAAACATTGTGAACTACTGAAGGCTAAACAACTTGCACATTGTTACCGGGCACTGTTACAGCCAGCTTCATTGACCTGATGCCTAAAGTCCATAGAGCCAGATAGTATGGTTTGAACTATATGCTATGACTAAGAGCAGTATGAAAGGGCTGCCAAGTGTGTCAATGAGAGTGTGCTCTTTGGGGATGTATGAATATGTGTACGTATGAATGGGATATAATTGTACAGGTGACAGAGTCTGTGTAGTATGTATTTGTTGCACAGAACACATCAGGGCTGATTACATGGCAGGCGGACTTGGTCCGCCCACCATCGTATCGGTGTTTGGGAACGTCCGCCATGCATGCAGTGGTCCCGCCTACCCAATTAGGATGGGACTGCCACCGCTGCGGTCAGATTCCGCACCGTTAACATTGCAACGGTGCCTTCTGATGGCAGCACCACCGCGATGTTGAAAGAGCATGTTAGGCATTGCACTGCACCTACGTGGCAGGCACTACACTGTGCCTGCCACATGGTGCAGTGAAATGCAGGGAGGTACCTATGTACCCCCCCAGTGCACCCACACCTCACCCCAACACAGGGGGGGCCCACAACGGGCCCCCGAAACCAATCCAGCCAGCCTTTCAATGGCGGTTAGCCTGCCACGGAAAGGTTGGCTTCCACCTGTATCGTAATTCGGCAGACGGAGCCTGCTTGGCTCCGCCACCATTGTGAGCATGCTGACTGCTCCACCAGGCAATCATAATGATTGCCTGTGGCGGTTCCGTGGCGGATGGGCTTTGCCTCCGCCGCGGTCTGGATCCCACCGCCATCGTAATATGGCGGTCGGAGAATTGTGGTCCGCAGGGCCGGCGGACCTCACCGCCGGCCCGGCGGTGGCGATCATTCCGCCATCGTAATCAGCCCCATAGTTTGCCATATGTGGTACTGTTACATGGATTACACAAGCATACAATTGCAAGTCCTTTTGAATTGGGGGAATATAGAAGTGCAGAGAAATATTCTGCCAACCATCTCATATCATGGAACATTTTTCTGCGCTTTCAAATTCTCACACATAAAAAGGGCTGTTATCTTGCATAAATACTTATGGGTTGTAGATGGATGTCTGTGCCAATTAATCAGATGTAATGAAAGGAATAATAATTTCCAAAACTCATATTTTGTTGTGCTTAGTAGGCAGAATATGCCATTTTAATTGCTTCTTTTCAAAAGTGAAATCACAAGAGAAAAACAGCCGACACGTCTCTCGCACGATGGCCAAGTGGCTGAAGGCTTTCTCCAGGCTGATATTGACAAAAGGCCACAAGAATAAGTGGTACAGAGGTAGGGTCAAATTGTCAATAGTTTACATCCAAAACGATGTAGGTAGTGTGCACAATAGATACCAAACTGCAGTAAAAACCCAGATATACCAAGTCTATTAGGTGAGAGAGATGTGTGTAAAACAGGGAGGATAGAAATATAAAAGAATTTGGGAAAAAGTAGAAAAATGTCAAAGGGCAAAGTTATGATATGCAAACCACAAGAAAAGATGCGATAGCTTAATATACAGCTCTTTCACTGACGTTCACTGACAGGAATGTTACAATGGCTATAATAACAATGTGTGCCGGACGATCTCAGAAGCCACATGTGAAAAAATACAAAAATTATCCCTAAGTGTGTTGTGGCCACAGTTCAGTCTTCACAAAAGGAGCGTTACAAGTAAGGCAGTTACATAGTGTGCAGTTGTATCACAGAACATGTTCAAGGAGAGACACACACACATCAATAATCAAATAAATCCATTTGGTAGTCATCATTATTATGAGAGTGTGCAAGTACGGCAGTAGCATAGTGTGCAGTAATGCCACCGAACATTTTCAAAGAGAGAGACACATCAATAATCAGGTATAGCCATTAGGTCGTCATTATCCTAACCAGAATGGAACTAAAAATCGTTCCGTTTAGAGCAACTGTATCACAGTGAGTAAGACCGTAGAGAGCCGTAGTAAAAGCAAACAGAGTCCTCACTCATATATTATACACAGGATGTTGCTAAAGTAAAAGTCAATGTGCTTACCAAAGTGTCTGATTTGCGGTCCTATAGCCTGAAATTAAAGCTGCATGTTAGAAATCTATAGTCCATTCATATGTAAACATCCTAGGGGTATATTCACAAGAACGTGCGATAGCTACCGCAAGAGTAGCGTAATGCAACTTTGAATATCGCAGCCTATCACAGGAAAATAACCCCGTGATACAACCACCACGATGGAGATAAAAACACAAACCACAACACCTAAAAACACGAGATGGGCCAAAGCGCGATGAGGAAATTAGCGACAAGCAGCACCAGGACTGCAACACACACCTGGCAGGTGTCAAAAATCACCATAAAAGTAGAAAAAACACCCACACACAAACTGACCAACACCCAAGCACCATGGAGGCAGCCGTAGCAGGCGCAGAGGACGAGCGCAACCCCACAAGCACCCCGGACCACCACCCTGGGACCTCTGGGACAGGGAAGGGCAAGGATAAGAAGACGAGGAAGACCAAGTTCAGGCCGCAGGCGAACAGGATCATAGTCATGGAGGTGATGTAACACCATCAACAACTCTTCGTCACCTCAACGTGTCATTGGGCACCAAAACTGGAATATGGCGGGACATCGTCGACAAGGTGAATGCTGTCGGAGAGCACAAGCGGACAATGGACGAGGTCAAGAGGCGATGGAATGACATCAAGCGGAAGACCAAGGAGAAACTCACCGCCAACCAGAAGGCAGCAACGCAGACCGGAGGTGGGGCCCAGCGCCACAGCTGGAGCTGGATGACATGGAGGAGCTGGTGTCGACAGTCATCAGTGTGGAGACTGTGGCTGGAGTCGGGGACCGGACACTGCCTCGACAGGACACAACACAACCGCAACAGGGTGAGTGACCACCAGGTGCTGGGGCAGCGGTGAGATGGCCACTGGCACACATGCACAAGCAAGCAGGGCACAGTGCACACCCACAATGACCCTGGGTCCTCGCCCAGACCCTACAGACTGTCACAATGTACAATGCCATGCTGTCTGAATGTCAACCTGCACCATGCGGCTACATACATGTGGACACATTGAAATACACCATCTCCCCTTCACATCGCAGGGGCATCGTCAACACCTCCTGCAGAGCAGTCCCAGCCACTTCTTCACTGATGAAGAGGAGGACAACACCAGCATCGACACCCAAACCATCCAAGACATCATTGACCTCATCTGCCACTCACCTCCAGGATCAGGGCAGCCCAGCCACATCGATGAGACCCCACCCACCACCCAAACCACTCAGCAGGAGGCACCCACAGCCCTGGCACCCTCCCAAGATGCCCAGGAACAACACATGGCCTTTCAACGCCGTGTGCTGGAGGGCCAGAGGGAGACGGCTAAGCAGGTGCGGGTGGGGTTCGACCTCATGGCTACCAAACTGGACGCCATCCATGGGTGTCTACGTCCGCCCCATGGTCTCCAACCAGCCCTGACTGACATCGCTGGAGTCATGACGCGGAGAGAAGAACAATCTAAACAACAAAAGAGTGTAACCCTTGAACAAGAGAGCAGGCAAAAGGGGGGAATCAAAATTTGACTCTATAAAAGCCCTCACTCACCAACCTGGTTGGTGACATGCTTCATCATAGGGCCCCACCCGGAAGGCCTGAATACCTCCCAGGTGTGCTTCGACGCCAGAAATTATCTGCGGAGCTGGTAAAAATTGTTGTGACGTGATAGGGAAAAGTGAGTGTTAAAAATGCCTTGGATGTAACCAATAACTTTATTCGCCGGCCAACCAGGCACGGATAAAAACAAAGTAAGTGATGAAAAGCTGAAATAGGTATAAACAGCTAAATCTCACTACTAGTGAATGGTCAACATGTTTCTGCCACTGTCAAGCAAATAGCTGGGCATTCGTCAGGACCGAGGTGCGTGAGCCCGGTGGTATGAACACGCTAAGGCTCACCCAACCGTGAGTCAAATGTGAAAACAAAGAAACAGGGTGTATGGTTACAACCTGTTGTCAACGAAGGGGAATCCAACCTCATTTCTGGAGGATTCCACATGTATACACTGGGTGAAAGCTCATCACACCATGGGTCTCGGGAGGGGGTGGTGGCTAGTAGGCACACCGCCAGCAAAGCCAAGCACCCGCTTGGTACCTGTACAACCCTCTGATCACCGGACCCCCGCGGAGAAAGAACACCTGTCTGCTCAGAGTGGCTCCAGCGATGCCAGCCGTGAGCTGGCACACATACGGAGGCTCATGGAGGACATGGTGCGTGATGGAGAGCGGAAAAGATGGGCAGCCACCGCTGCACACCATCGAAATGTAGCAGGGATCTACCATGCCCTGCAGTACTTCATCATGGCATTGCTGCCAAGGCGTGTCGCTGATGAATGCGGCTGCCCCCACACCATCCACGCATCTCCGCCCCCTGGTGTGTCAGTGCCTCCCAGTGGCTGGCAGTGATCCACCCAGGCCCCTGATGTGTCAGTGGCACACAGTGCCGCAGCCGGTACTGCAACACCCACAGGTGGGGCAGAGCACACATAGCGAGGACGAGGACGTGGATGGGTTGGCTCTCAGAAGGAGGCACTAGCATCATTTCCGCCACCTGGCCTGTTTCTGCTTGGTCCCGCACATGGCCTCATGACCTTCCACTGACCCCCGATACACTCCGATGCACTCACCTTGGACAGCAACATGGACTGCCACATCCTGTTTGACAACCAATGACACGGGCGACCAGACTGCGGACTGTACCTTCCTCTTCCGCAGTACATGTCATCCCCGGATGGACTCTGGCTGGCCCTCCACGTGCCCATATTGTGTAGTGTGCTCGGCATTGCCCTGTACGCCTCCAGCTGCATAACTGCACTGGATGTGCACAAACATCCAGTGACGCACTCGCTGTGTCATGTCTTTCATCATTCATGTGTGAATGTGTGGATGAATGTAGGGACAGTGACTTCCTTGCGGCCAATGATGTTCATCCTGTGGGATGCCAGTCAGAGGGTGCTACATTGCATTTTGTGTACCGGGTCCCGTGAACACTACAACAGTGACACAGGCATCAGTCACTTCTTGTCCGGACATGGACTGAACCACGCCCAGAGCCCACGAGTCATTGTTGCAAGCCCTGCGCTGGTCCGGCATACGGCAGGCCAGACCACTCCGCTAACGCTCCGAGGGGGTCCCTCATTGCTACCCGATGCAGGCGTACTCGCTGGTTGTGTGCATGTCACTGGTCTAGTTGTCAGCATGTCACAGCCACTCCCTGAGGGCAGGTTTGCACGCACACCACACCCATCCAGCACAGGCATCACAGGCCATGTGACTCCGCCAACGTAAGGGGCCGATGACGTCACATTCCCCTCTGCCGGTGGTGACTGGATGACGGATGCTCCACGGTCCTCAATCATTAAGGGCCCATGAGTTTTTGCGCACAGGGTTAGTGGCACACGAGGCCTTGTGGATGGCACTGGCCTACCACCACGTGGCGCAGACTGGGGCTGGCACAGGGTTAGTGGCACACCGAGGCCTTGTGGACGGCACGGGCCTACCACCATGTGGCACAGACTGGGGTTGCACAGGGTTAGTGGCACACGGGGCCTTGCGGACGGCAGAGGCACTCCCGCCACGGGACGGTGACTTTGGGTGCACTCCGAGTCAGTGGCACCTTAAGCTGCTGAGCGGGTGTGCAGCCTGCGATGATGCCTCATCCTGGCGGTCCGGACAGCTCAGGTTTTGTGTGCCCTGCTGGACCGCAGTGTAGGCCAGAGCCAGCAGGCAGCGCGGCCTCACCGCCACATGGCATCACTTCCGGGATCCCAGAGTTGGTGGCACCCATTGGGCTGAGTGGGTGTGCAGCCTGCGATGGTGCCGGGTGCACTGGTATGTCCTATGCCATGGAGTAATCACGACCCAGCACCAAACGTGAGACCTGGTGGCCTGCGGAGCGTGGCTGCATGATGTGGAGGGTGCCATGTCCACGGGCCCGGGCTTGTGGCTTTCAGCGGCACGTGGTGGGACCTCCTGTCTACGCGCTCAGTGGCGGAAGGTGAGCATTGAGGCCTGGGTGTGCATGGGCGGGCATGCTCTGATGGGCGGCGGGAGGGGTTGGGGTGCCTCTGCCTGGGTGTGCATGGGCGGGCAGGTGATGTTGTCTTGTGCAAGTGTGTGTACTGTGCCAGTCATATATCTGGACTCTGTTTCAGCAGATGGCTCTGACTCAGATGTGTGACCTGGTGTCCTGCTATACATACCAGCACGTGGTTGGAGACACACTGGTGGCAAGCAGGTGAGCAGTGTGGCCTGGGTGCGCAGGGCGGCACTGTCTCTCTCTCCCTCTTCCTCTCTCTCTCTCTCCTTCTCTCTCTCTCTTCTCTCTCTCTCTCTCTCTCCTCTCCTCTCTCTCTCTCCCTCTCTCTCTCCTCTCTCTCTCTCTGTCTCTCTCTCTCTTCCTCTCTCTCTCTCTCTCTCTCCCTCTCTCCTCTCTCTCTCCTTCTCTCTCTCCCTCTCCTCTCTCTCTCCCTCTCTTCCTCTCCTCTCTCCTTCGCTCTCTCTCTGTCCTCTGATGTGCGCAGGACATACCTTCTCATCATGTTTTTTGTCTTACAGGCTGTGACCTACATATTGTCCCGAGGGGAGCTGCCATGTGTCTTCATTTCATTTCGGTGTTCATTTTAATAAAGTTTCATTTGTTGCTTCGAAAGTGAATGTGTGCTGCTCATTTCTGTGACGACACATGCATGTCACCAGTTGTGATTGTGCAACATCAAGCGGAATATTTTGTACATGTTTATGGTGTGGCTGATGTGGCATGTCTTTGGTCGGGGGGTGCCAGGGAGGGGTGGTCTTGGGGGTGGTGGCGGTGGGTGTTGTGGCCCTCTTGGGTGTCCGGGCCGCATGATGGGTGGCTCCATGGCATCTCTTGCCCTTCCGATGTAGCCCTGGGCTGTGCTCCTTTGGTTTGCAGGCTGTCGTCCGACTTCACACCAGGTCAGAGCAAGTGTAGATTTCCTGGTGCTAACGCGCCTTATCACCTGTTTTGTGTTTTTATCGCTGATGTGGCTGGTCGTTGAGAATGTTGAGGTGTGATGTTGTCGCGCCTTTTGGCACGGGAACGCCCACTCTGCATTTCATTAGCGATAGTTGCGCAGGTCCTCTGTGGCGATGTTTTTTGCGGCTGCTATCGTGGGTAAACTGGTGCTGTGGGCTGTTTGCACCAGCTTGTGAATGGAGAGGTATATTTATCATGACTTTGGCTGCGATAAAGTGCCGTTAATTCGGCGATAGCTCCTTGTGAATATGCCCCCTAGTTGTTAACGTGGGTCTGAATGGTAGGCCCGCTTAAATATGAATATCATATAAAAACACAGCGTGTTGCAGTGAAGGGAAAATATAAAGCAGTGCTGGAACCAAATGGTGCTGTATGGGCTTAGTGAAAACGCTAAACCTCTGTTACTGTAAGTTACAAGGCTATTGGTTGATAAAAGGTCACGTTCAGCCGAGGAAGTCGAGCTTGAAAATAGAAGGTATGCGGTATGTGGGACGAGCAGGATGCCGGTACAGAAGCTAATTAACTTGCTTACTGTAAGTTAAAATGAAGTGACAATATTACACAGTACTAGAAACCAATCAGTGCTGTGAGGGCCCTGTGAAACCGCTAAACTGCTGTTGATGTAAGTTGCAAAGCTATTAGTTGACAAAAAGGGCACGTTCAGCCGATAAAGTGGAACTCAAAATAGCATGTATGCGGCATGTGAGACTAGTAATAAGCCGGTAAAATAAATCTAATTACATACGTTTTTACGGAGTTTTAGCAAAATGGTCTCTGCGGTCCCGGGAACAAGAATGTTCCAAAGCGAGCCGCGCTTGAATAAATAACCTTCAGCCTGACGTGAGACAGCATCTGGAGTCATCCCTGTGATGACCTCAGGAGGGACATGGAAGAGTTACTCAGTTGGAAATAAAAACCAGCAAAAACGAGCAATTAGAAGATTCAGACTGGATGGAAACAGCCAGGGGAATCAATTCAAATCAAATCAAAACAAATAAGCTTTATTCGGTTGGATAATACACAAACCATAAAAGCAATCTAAAATACATCATACATTGGTGCGTATATCACAATCTCTAAAAAGGAACATCCAATTTCATTAGAAAGAGAGAAAAGAATAAAGAAAGGAAACCCCACACAAAACAAGCCGTAATGCCACCTTGCAAAAATGAAATATACATATGAAAAATGCAAGTTTCATCATTTCAAGAATCTTTTTCGAGATAAAGAAGGGCCCAATATATCAAAAAATTACTTCCGTTAAAACCTTTAAACATAGTAGACAGTTATTAAATATTTTTCAAAGATATCAAAATAAAAAGATAATTTAAAAAAGTCCAGGTTCTTAATTCATAATACATTCTATTTCGGGTATAAGCAAATTCATTTCAGGCTACAGACTTCGTTCTCATAACTCAAAGCCTCAAGATGAGAGTTATTATTACGTATCATAATTGACGTCTTGATATAAGTCACCACTGCATTACAAATTCTAATGTTTGCAAGACTACAAATATACTCAAATGCTACATTATAAGTAAAAAGTTTCTCCTTTTAAAAACAGTGGTCGTAAAAGCATTTCCTAGGATTCTTATAAAAACCACAGAATAACATGAAGTGCAGAGTTGTCTGTTTTGAAAAACCATCACATGGACACTTAGGAAGATTTCAACTCCATCTTCTCTTTATCGGGAAAGCAATTAAAAAGTGCAAAAGTCCCATCCTCAGTATAGTTAAATAAAATCTATGCCTTATATTGGTGACCTGTAATAAATATGTAGATATTCCAAGGCCAAACGTCTGGTCCATGTAAGCTTTAGTTATCGGTTGCTGGTTTGCTTTTAGGTCCCTGAACAATTTCCGTTTTTCCAGTAATATATTCTTCAGGTCTTTTTTACAATGACTAGCTATTTGATAGGGATTTTTAAAATCGAGGTTTTGGTCACATTCATTTAGTAAGTTTTTGATATAGAGTAACCACGGTATTTTAGTTCCATATTCATGTGCGATACAATCTTTAATAATATCCTGGGTAAATTTGGTGCCTTCTTTGCTCCAGATACCATGCCAAACATTTATGCTTGTTGTGCCTATAAAATCATGTATATAAGGGGCATCTAATTCTTTATGGACACTAAACACCGGGGTTGAACTCGGGACTGCTAACATTCTTCGCAAAAATTTATTTTCTTGTATGTAAAGAATGTTACAATTTTCTCCTCCCCACAATGTAGCCCCATAACAAGTTCCACTAAGGCACTTACTTTTATAAAGGGTCATTATTTCCCTAACAGGCTTATTTCCCCATTTTTTTGAGAACCTGAAGATTAACTCCGTTATTCTCATAAACTTTAACTTACTGTTTTCAATATGGGCTTTCCAGCCCCCCTATCGAAAAAAGTCAGACCTAAATATACAAAAGAATTTGTTCTACTAATAGGGACATTATCAATATGATAATTCTTTGTTTTGGCTTTCCCTTGTCCACAGACCATTGTGAAAGTCTTTTTTAGGTTAATTACTAAATCCTTGTCCTGCATATATTTAGCAAATCTATCAATCAAGGTTTGTAGCCCGTTCGCCGTTCTTGATAATAACACAGCATCGTCAGCTTAAAGTAAAGTCAGGACGACACGTTTAGCCACTATAGGGGCATCCGCATTTAGCTTCTGTAGTTCTTCATCCACACCGTTAATATATAGTGAAAATAATAGTGGCGCGAGTACGCACTCTTGCCTAATTCCTTGTTTCACTCTAAAACTGGCAGTGCATTCCCCGTCTGGCCCATAGCGGACCCTTGTAGTCAAATGACTATATATCTGTGAAAGATATATAATGATATCTTCCGGGGCGCCCATTTTAGTTAATGTCTGCCATAATTTCTTGTGGTTTACCAAATCAAAAGCACTAGTTAAATCAATAAAACATAAGTGTAGATGCCCCTTTTTATAAGCGTATATTTACTGATCAATAAATGTAGGTTGATGCATTGTTCTATCGTACCTATTTCCCTTCTGAACCCAAACTGCGATTCTGTAAGGATGTTTTTTCTTCCGCCCAAATTTCCAATCTTTCTAGCAGTATTCTTCCCATTAATTTCGGAAGTGGTATCGAGAAGGGAAATAGGGCGATAGCACTTGGCATCAGTTCTGTTACCCTTTTAAAAATTGGTACAATAATACTCTCTGTCCATGATTTGGGTATTGTACCTCGACCAACCGCATTAAAAACGTTTTGCAAAACGGGGGCCCAGAGGCTGGAGTCCTGTTTAAAAGTCTATTGGGACCCCGTCTACACTCCGGGGCCTTCCCATTTGCACTACGCGCTAATGAAAGAGTCACTTCATCTAATGTGATGAAAGATAGTTTTGGTGAATTAACAGTGATAAAAGTTTGATTATTGGATAATTCCGTAACACCTTCGATATTAATTTGTCCTATTAAAGAAGGGGTTTCTGCTTTTCTGCATTAAAAACGTTGCCAAAATGGCAAATCCATTCTTCTGGCTGCACAAGACTCTCAACTTTAGTTGCACAATTTTCTTTAAAGAAAGGGTGATTTACAGTTTTCCAAAATAAAGAGGTGTCTTTTGTATTTGCAGCCGAAATGAGCTTCTCCCAGGCATCTATCTGGATATCTTGTTTTCTTTTTGCTAGTGATTGTTTGTACAAAAGTCTCCGTCTTTTAATAAGTTCGTTATCTCTAGGCTTACTTTTTAAGGCATTTTTTAGTGATTGATTTGCCTTAGTACATTGTGTATCGAACCACCCGGTTTTTTTCTTTGTCTTCCTCTTACTCTTGATTTTCAGACCTCTTGAAATTTCCGCAGAGATCTTACAAAAAGAGCCTATAATCTGGTTATCAGTGCAATCAACCCTATTACAAATTTCTACCTCTTGTTTACATTTACCAATTAAGTCCTCCATAAAAACTTTTGGGTTTACTCCCGACCATTTGATAGACACACCATTTTCCCCTGAGTAGAGACAAAGGGGGCTAGACAAGGACCACTCTGGTAAATGTCATTCATTCTAACCATTAGGAGGAGTGGGTGATGATCACTGACACAAACTATTTTCACCTCCATATTCTCTATTTGTTCTAATGCCTGTTTCGAGATTAGAATATGATCAATAATTGAACATTTACCATGGCCATCAAAGGTCGGCAATTGAGATGATCCATCAGATAGGTATTGATCTAATAAATCCAAATTGTGTTTAGACATTACTTCATTGATGGATTCACCGTAAAGATTGTGAGGGAAATGGGGGCTGCTATCACCAGACTCATTTCCATATCCACAAAGATTTCCCTCTGAAATGCTACATTTTTTTACTATTGAAATCTCCGGCCCAAATCAGGATATAATCCCTCTTTATTTCTTTTAAAAATATATCCAATTCCCTCTCAAGTGTCAATATCACTTGATTTTTGTATTATTAAAAATATTATTATAAAAATTAATTACAACAAAGCATTGAACAGAAGAAAAAAGCCACACAAATTGGAAAAAGGGAGACTCAGTGTAAACTTTCTTTATCGATAACAGACATGTTACCGATAATAGAAGTACTAGACCACCCTTAGCTCTTCTGCTTTGTGAGGGTATCGCTTGAGTATCCACAATTGAAAACCCATCAATGTAAAAAGATTTCATATGCCAAGTCTCTTGTAGGCAGATTAAATCACAGTCATTTAGAAAGGCGGGCCATGACCCATCAAGTAATTTCTTATCTACGCCTGCAATATTCCAAGATACGAAGGATAATCTCCTATAATTCTGTTTATGTTTTACGGGTGATTTTTCTAATAACAACTCATCAATGGGATTAAAATCTTGCACAGAGGCTTCAGGTAGTCAATCTACATCACTACAGTATGTGAGAGGCGAGAATCTATTAGACAAAACCAGAGGTCTCGGTTCTTTCCTTATTATGAGGTCCTGGCCATAATGGTTATGATTTATAATATCTGGTTTATAAAAATAACCTAATGGGACTCCAGTAATAAGATTTTTTGATTGCCTATATAATGTGTCCCAATTTTCACGTATCACGTCTAACAGAGTCTTAACCATCTCCTGATATCGAAAGGTAACTACAACACAATCCCTATTACATCTCTTTGGTTGTTTCCCCACCCAGGGTACTCTTCTTACCATAATAATACTTTTTGATAGAGTGTTTACATCATATACACGAAGGTTACTAAGCCAGGACAATATTTTGTTTTTTAAATTGTCAAAATCTTCATTTATGCCATCCTTTAATTCCGGCACACTTTTCAGGACAATTGTATACGGTGTAGCTTCTGGGGAGGTGGAAAGGTCTTTGGTTCCTGATGAGGGTCGATGTGAGGCTAGGTGTAACTACCATTTTATTATCTTGGTTTGCCAGAGACCTGAGACGTGCCCCAATATCTGGTTTTTCCTTATTCATTTGATCACCATTATTTCCCCTCTTGGCAATTGTGTTAGTACATTTCGGGACTGTACAGAAGCATTTATGGCAATTCTGTGGATTTTTTACAGTGCTACATATTTCATTATTTGCTTGTTCTGTAACAGTTTGTACATTTCCCATTTTGTTTTCCTCTTGCTTTGTAGAGTCCATAATTAATTTAACAATACCAGCAACATCATCCTTAATTTTAGAAATTTCAGTCAATAGATTTCTTTCGATCGTGTCAATTTTTCCGTGTAACTTTTTAAAAAGTAAATCCAAGTTTAAAGGGTGGTTGCAACATTGGGCTGTTTTTTCCCCCACTCTGGTTTTGAGCACATGACTGTTGTTTTTTATGAATGTCATTTGTGGGTGGTTTCGCTTTACCCTTCCGTTGTAGTTTTCCCTCAGTCACAATAGATTGTTCTTGACCTTCCACTAAATCTGATATCTCCAAAGGTGTCGTTGATATGCAAGGTGCTATGTTATGTACCATTGCTGTAGCGGTATTCTGGGAAGTAGAATTAATTACTGGGCGTGCCGATATTATATCTGCCGTGTCTGCCATTGAATCCTCAACTACATTGTTTAGGGCAATCTTTGTTTTTCAACATTAACTATTTCACTGTTGATTAGGCCCATTGCAGTATTTAAATAGTTGGTGATCGGTGCGCTTAATCTGGCGTTTTTATTTTTACTGCCAGTTGCAGCGCCAGTAAGCTTACGCTTTCCCATGGTTGTTGGGCCGGATGGCAGTCACTGTTATATGCTTTCTGTCGTATGCAAAGTAAAGCCGCTCTTACCGTATGGCCAGCTTCCCCGGTTATCCAACACAGGGCATTAGGGACCAAGCCCAGCCCAGCCTCATTCCGGCCACTGACGGGTGCAGACGGGCTTGGTACGGGCACGCCCGCGCGCGTCCCACGCTGAGGGAGCCTCGGGAGATTTTTTTGGCACCTCCGGGCGCGTCCTGATGATGGTTTGCAAACAGCGGCAGCGGCCGCTCAGGAGTATGGGACTGGAGGTCCCTGTGGCAGCTGAGCAAACGGGCAATGCACTGGCAGTGAGACAGTCTTCCCCACGCTGCGGGAGCCCTCAGGAGATTTTGTTGGCGCCTCCGGGCGCGTCCTGATGACGGTTTGCAGCAGCGGCCGCTCGGGAGTATGGGACTGGAGGTCCCTGTGGCAACTGAGCAAATGGGCAATGCACTGGCGGTGAGACGGGCTTCAATTGACGGGAATCAATTCATAAAATCATGTGAATGAAAAAAGTAAAAGTAAATACAAACCGTCAGAAAGAAAAAAGGACAAACAGCAATATAGATAATATGGAATGACAATAAGAGGGCAAAGAACACCCTTATACACCTGGGAGAAAAAACAATTCAATGATTACGCACAAAAGGAAAAGGAGTAGCAGATAAGAAAAGAAAGGGAAAAGGAAAAAGAGAACTTACTCGTAGCAAACAATCTTATTGAGAAGTTATTCCAACTAAAGAATCATTGTGCTTGGAAAGTGCTCTACTCGTACTCATCTGGTCTACATGTGTCCTGGGTTCAGGGGAGGGAGCTCTCAGTGGCAAGCCTAAGAACATCTGGAAGATGAGATTTAAAGGAGACCGGAAACCACAAGTGAGTGTTTCAGAAGCCAGTTCTAATGATGAGATTTAGGAGTGCCTTCAGGTCGGGGAGAGTAGTAGAGGTATAGTCAAAAACAGAGGTGAATTGCAATACTCCGACATATCAAAACATAGGGGGGCATATTCACAAGGAGCTATCGCCGAATTAACGGCACTTTATTGCAGCCAAAGTCGTGATAAATTTACCCCCCATTCACAAGCCGGTGTAAACAGCCCACAGCACCAGTTTACCCGAGATAGCAGCCGCAAAACATCGCCACAGAGGACCCCCACAAATATCGCTAATGAGATGCAGAGTAGGGCGTTCCCGTGCCAAAAGTCGAGACAACATCACACCTCAACATTCACAACGACCAGCCACATCGGCGATAAGAACACAAAACAGGCGATAAGGCGCGTTAGCACCAGGAAATTTACACCTGCTCTGACCTGGCTCCAAAGTCGGACGGCAGCCAGCACCACAAAAGGAAGCATAGCCCAGGGCCACATCCGAAGGGCAACAGATGCCATGGAGCCACTCATCATGCAGCCCGGACACCCAAGAGGGCCACAACACCCACCGCCACCACCCCAGGCCCACAACAACCCCCTCCCGGGACCACCCCCAACCCCGGACTAAGAAATTGCACACCAACACCACGAATCCCAAAACAAACATTTTGCCTGATGTCGCACAAGCTGGAAAATAAACATACATGCGTGGCCAGAAAATGGAGAATCAGTCATACAGCAATGCAATCACCAAAACAAAACACCATACAAACAAAAGCAGAAACAACCCTTAGGATGAGTCTTAGCTACTCCTCACTGGACAATCCATAGCACACAGCCTGGAAGACCAAATCCAAGAGAAGAAGGTGTGTCATGTGCCCAACAAAGGAAAGAGAGGGAGAGAGCGAGGGAGAGAGACGGAGTGAGATAGCACAAGCAGCGCAGGGCCGCTCGGGCACCTGGCTCCACATGCCAACATGTGTGTGTGCATCGCCATCCATACACCATGAGCCCAAGGCCATGTCCCAATCTCAGCGCCAGAACCACATCACATTCCGAAAACAAAAGTAGTAGTCAGACAAACATCAGGGATGAAAGCACCATTGTCCCAATGCAGAATGCGGGAGGACACCTGCACCTCTGACCTTGGTCCAGAACGCGCCTGACTCCCACACCATCCATTCCGCAAATGAACCATCCGACTCATCCACAGCCCATACATAGAAGCCCCTGCCTGTGGTACCTCCGCATGGGATGCCCTTGACACTCACGGAAACAGCAACCCATAACCCACAACGTTGCACACACATACAAATCATTGCTCAGAGCTGTGGCATATCCTCCACACAACTGCCACAATCCAGAAGAGTGCCTGTTCACAAGACGCACCAACGCAATGGCAGGCCATACCGGGCACATGCACAACCCCCGTCACGTGGAACAGTACCGTGCAGGTATGCTGCATTTACTGGATGCACTGCCACTGGCAGTGCTGCGGATCAGTTACAGGCTCAGCTTCCGCATTGCCCACGTCACCTGCGTCCAGCCCTGGTTCCACTGCCGAACATGCACATTCGAGTGTCCCATGGATGTCTGTCTATCCAACACAACTGTTGATGAATTGGACTATGACTTGTATCTGCGCCCCCTGTTGGATCATGAACAGGAGTGTAACAGAGACAGCCGTGCATGGGATGCCTTGACATACTGCATATGTATTGGTAGTTGTGCATGGGAGATTGCACAATTTCTCGTGTGCAGTGACCACATCGAGGTGCTCCCCTATTGGGCTGTGTTGCGGATCGGTGAGACGGCATGGGCTGAGCACACCTGCCCGGACCACCTAATGGATTGGCTCACCCTGGTGTTCCTTGAACACGACAACGACATAATATTGGAACACATTGCACATGAAGCTGCACAGGCATTCATGGATGAGTAACTACGTTCCTGCAGCCACATCCGATTGCCACCCACAGCACATGGCCCAACAACTTGTTGCATCGTGCTCACATATCCCACCACAAACAGGGACACGTCTGCCTTCGGTCGGGCTCTGGATGCATGTGTGTGGAATAACGCGTGTGTACACACACCTGTGCAAGGCGACGCAGGTCCATGGTCGGAGCAACACAGCGTCGTCTGGCAACGTTGCCAATTCGGACACACTGCTGGGTGAGGGCACACACATGGCAATGTAGCACGACATGTGAACCTGTCGGACCCTCACACCTGATCACTGTCGGCAGAGCAGACAATCGGCGCACCCCGGAGGCAGAGCACCATGCAGACCCCACGTGCAGTGAGTCGTGCCCCCTCACACAGGGCAATGTGCAGACGCCAAACAACACATGACTCATCCAGCAGGGCAAGGTGGGCTGTGAGCGTTGCCATCCGTGATGAATGTTGTCCATTTCAGCTCCACCATCAACTGAACCTCAACATGTACCCATGCTGCGTTTAAGTTTCTTAAGCATGTCCCTGCCTGTTGTGGCCGTTGCCTCGTCCGTACTGACACGCATATGCCAATAAAGCCTATGCCACTCCACTGCTGTCTAACTGTGAGGTGTGTTGTTTAGATTGTCCACTCGTGTGCCACAATGAGCCTCGTCACAACACAGGGAGGAACTGACTGACGCATGTGCAATGGGGGTGTGTCCCTTTGGCAAGCTCCGCCTCTGTGAGCCAGACATTGATTTCGGATAGGTGCTGGACGACATGTACACTTACATGACTCCAGCTATGTGTGTATGGTGTCCAACCTCTGACCATGTGGAGCAATGTCATACATCACAACAGATTGTGTCCACACAGATGTGTGTAAGTCGGTCTGTGACGTGAAGTTCTGCTGTCACACGTGGTGTGGGATACCACTCCTGGCCTGCCACCGTTTTTGTCACTCCTACACACGGCCCTATTCAACACATGGACGTGTGCCTACTTTGGGGTGTTGTGAGATTGCTGTTGATGTGCAATGGGGACACAGCTAGTACTCACCTTCCCAGTCATCCAATTGGCCATGTGGCTCAGGGATAGAAATGCGCATAGATGTCAGTTACCAGGGTGTACCTTCATGTGCAATCATCCTCCCACATCCAGCCATACTTCCATACGTTAGTCAACATAGTGATGACACATCTGTGTGATTAAGAATGTTTTATTCACATTCAGGTGATTGACGGAGCTGGAGCTGTACCTGGCCATCCAAGCCCACATCACATCGAAGTCCAGTGGTGGGCCAACCAGAGTCCTTTGGGGATTGCACAGTGATTGGGAAGAGGGAGAGTGCAGTCCGCAGCAGGATTGCTGTGTGATTGGCAAGCGGTGCAGAAATGACAGTCCGTGTCGGGGTCCGGGTGAATGTCGCAGGGTGTTCCGGAGGTCAGTAGGAGGTATTTCCAAGGGCATGATGCATAGGTCATTACCAGGCAGGGACAGGCCATATGGCGGTGATGGATGCTACTGCCTCCTTCCTCACACAGTAGTTCTGATCCCCTTCTCACCCCCTGATACGGGTTCTGTGTCCTGTGTGTCCAGTGTGTGTGGCGGGGAGATGGCTGCATCGCTGTGTGCCCCTGACACATCATACTGCGTAGGTGATGGGGCAGCATCACAGTGTAACATGAACACATCAGAGGTCGGAGCTGTGTGTGTCAATGTTCCCGCTGCAGTCATCTGGGAACTGCTCAGTGGCAGCAATGGCAAGTTGGAGTACTGCAGGGCGTTGCTGTTCCCAGCCACTGCTCGCTGGTGTCCAGCCGTGGCGGACATCCTTCCAGCCTGCATCTGCTCCATGGTGTCCATTGCCCTCCGCATCTGTGCCAACTCTGTGCTGTCATGGCTGGTGCCTGTCTGTTCAGACAGTGCTTGTATTAGACTCATGGCACCAGCAAGGTTAGCCAAGGTCTGTGGCGGAGCATGGTGCGTACAGGGGGTGTCTGATAGGGACTGTACGTGGTCCCTGATGGGACTCAGACACACACGTATGGCATCGAGTTTGGCTGCCACGAGCTCCAAACCCACCCGCAGCTGATGAGCCAACTCCACCTGGCAACCCAACACATGCCATTGGAATTCCATGTACTGGTTGGGGTGGTCCTGGGAGACAGCCGTGGTAGTGTGTGTTTCCTGCTGTGTGGTCTGTGCAGGTGGTGGGGTCACCTCGAGGCAGCTGGCCTGGCCTGCTCCTGGGGGTAGGGTGCAGAGGCTGTCCAACATGCGTTGGAGGGTGTCTTGACATGTGTGCAGGTTGTCCTCTTCCTCATCAATGGTGGGATGCATAGTGTGCTCTGCAGGGGGTGTTGTTTGTCCCTCTGCAATGTAAAGGGGAGATGCAGGTTAACAGAGTTTCACATGTATGGTGATGATTTGCAGATATATACATTCAGACTGCATGCCAATGTACATTGTGACTGTTTGGGGGTGCTGGCTATTTGATGGCAGTCAGTGTGTTTTTCGACTACATGACGGATGTGTGGTAGTGCCCGTACATTATCATCACACAGTGTCAGGCAATGCCAGATGTGGGTGGACAGTTACTACGCACGAGCGGAACCTGTTGTGAGCTCTGTCATGTGGTGCTGGTGTTGCACTTTGTACCACATTGCCTTCATTGCTGATGTTCTGTGATTGCTATGTGTGTGTACTGCATTGTGGGTGAGTTGCCCCTGCAGCTCTGATTTCGTGTAGCCTTCTCCCTTTGAGGCGGGGTGCCTTAGAATTGCGTGCTTTTCAGGGCCTGATTTGCTTTTGACTTGGGTCATGTGTGCTCGCGGACTGTTTTTGTGACCTGGTGCATTGTTCGTCTGCTGTGTGTATTGTGAGGCATGGGTTGTGGGTGCACGTGGACACGTCGGAGTGTGACCTGCTCCTTTACGGATGTGATCCGCACTTGGCTACCTCCATGTCGCTTCGTGGGCCATGTCATTTTTTTGGGGCAGCTGCCTTGCTATCGGACATGCAGTGTTACTTGCATAGTCAGTGTGGGTCTCGGAGCACTGCTTTGCTGGATTCAGCACATGTGCACGGGTCGGTTGTGATATTGGTGATAGGGGGGGGCCCTCTGTGCACATTGTGGATGGGGGCCTACTTGGCATTTCTATGTGTGCTGCAGTGTGCCAAGGCATTCAGGGACATGTTTCATGGTCATTGTGGGTGTGCTGTGTGCTGCGCGTAATTGTGGATGTGTGCCATTGTGCCCATCTCCCCCCGTCCCACCCATCCCTAGTGGTTACTCACCCTGTTGCTGTTGGGTCAGGTCGTATCATGCTGTGTCCAGGCCCCCCAATCCTGCCACCGTCTCCCTCACTGCTGACTGTGGCCACCATTTGCTCCAGCTCCTCCTGTGTCGCAGGACTCCCACCTCCAGTCGCCGTTGCTGCCTCCCTGTTGGCGGCGAGCTCATGTTTGGTCTGCTCTTTTCAGATCATGCCAGCGCCTCTTGACCTCCTCCAGTGACCTCCTGGACACTCCGACTGCATTGACCTTGGTGAGGATGGCCTGCCATATTTCGGTTTGGGTTGCCAGTGCCGCAGTGGAGGTGCCGAACAGTTGTTGATGGTGTTCGGTCACCCCCGTGACGATGATCTGGTCTTCCTGCGGACTGTACCCGGTCTTCCTCTTCCTCTTGTCCTTGCCCTTCCCCGAAGGTGGAGTTCCTGGCTGGTCCACCGTAGGGCTTGTGGTGTTCGGCTTGTCCTCTGCACTCTGGTCCGGGTGCATCCATGTTGCCTACGCAGTTTGAATTGTTTTTGGGCTCTTTTTTTTCTTTCTTTTATGGTGCTTTTCCCGCCGGCCGCGTGGGAATTACAGGCCTGTGGCTGGTGTTCGCTGATTTCTGTACCGCAATTGGCCTCATCGCATGATTTTCGGCGTGGCGTTGATTTTGACACTGATATTTGATGCGTTATCTGGTGGCTATCGCACGGTACCGCCTTGTTGTGAATTCCATGTTGACACGTGGATATTTTCCCGCGATGGGCTGCGATATTGGAAGTTGCGTTACGCTACTCTTGCGGTAGTTATCACACGTTCTTGTGAATATACCCCAGTGTTGTTTAGATAAAAGTGCCACATGCTGTGTCTAGAGTATTAATAAACAAGGCAGAAAGACAGAATAATAAACTGGTGGTAGAGTGTAATTCATGCACTATTACAGTGAGGATAATCTGATTCAATAGAGACAACAGTGCATTTCTGCATCCTTGTTGAGTCCTTGTTTGACCGTGTTCATGTGTATGATGTATTCGCTCTCTTTCCGCCTCATGGAAAGTTCACGGTTGCCACCTCTGGAGGAAGGTTTCACCAGTTCTAGTCCCAAAAACGTAAAGTTCTTTTGATGGGGGTGGTATTCATGATAGTGTTTTGTTAGTGGTGGACCACTTCGGTTTTGTTAATATTCCAATAGTGTTCCAAAATCCTAGTTTTGAGGGATCGGATAGTAGTACCCACATACACTTTATTGCATGGGCAAATTATGATGTAGATTATGTAAGTGGAATTACAGTTAATCCAGTCTTTGATCTGGAAGGTGTTCTGTGAATTGTACTTAGATTCCAATTGCTTGTTGATCCCCAATTTGCATGCATTACAATCATGGCAAATATAAAAACCACATGGTTTGATCAAAAAGTTAGTTTTCTGTTTTTTCTGCTTGTCGATAAATTCTGTTTTGCACAGGATTTGTTTTAGGGTTTTGGCTCTCCTGAAGACCATTTGGGGAAAGTTTTCCATCTGATCCATTAATGATATGTTGTTAGTCAGAAGGTACCAATGTTTTCTTAAGATTTTCTGAATGTGGTGGTGACCATTGTGAAAATCAGTCAGATAATCAAATTTTGTTGGGCTTCCCTTTCTTGGTAGGATCTTTCGGTTGAACTAGGTCATCCCGGGATAAATTCTCACAGTCATTTGCTGTTTTCTCCAAATGATCTCTAGGGTGCCCACGTTGTAGCAATATGTCAGTTAGGTTTTGTGATTTTTCCCTATAGATGTTCAAATCACTGCAATTACTTCTCATTCATTTGAACTCACCTTTGGGGATATTTTGTATAGTTTTGGAGGGATGACAACTATCTGCCCGAAGAATTGAATTGGCTGATGTTGGTTTTCGGAAGGCCTTCGTTTGTAGTTTGTTATCCTCTACGAAAATGGAAATGTCCAAAAAATCAATTTCTGATGAGGAAGTATTGGATGTTGTCTGGGTATTCCACCTATTCACGTTGATTTCTTTGTAGAAACTCTTTAAGTGTTGCCTGTGGGCCCTGCAAGATACACATAATATTGTCAATATAACGCCCCCAGTATAATATGTGGGGGGTATAGTCAGAGAAGATTTCGTCCCACAGCCAATATTTTTCTACTAGCCCCACGAAGATGCATGCATAGAGTGGAGCACATTTAGCTCCCATTGCACTCCCCTGTAGTTGTAGGCAGTACTTGGAGTTAAATGAGAATACATTGTTTGTGAGGCAGAAGTGCAGCATCTACAAGATCATCTGGTTGGATTCCATGTAATACACAGGTTTGGTGGCTAGTGTTTTCCTTACTGCTTCCATTCCATATTCATGACGAATTGAGGTAGAGGATTACCACATCAATAGTAGTAAGTATACAATCCTTATTCCACGGAATACAGTTCAATTTAAGTAGGATGTCTTTTATGTCTCGTATATACGAGAGGAGATCCTTCATAAAGGGTTGGAGTTGGTGGTCAATATATTCAACCATCTTTGAGCAAATAGAATTCATACCTGCAATGATGGGTCTCCCCAGTGGTTTGGTGTCATTTTTATGTATTTTGGGCAGAAGATAAAAAGTTGCATGGTGGGGTGTTCTATGTATAGATCGTTACGTTCCTCCAAAGTTAGTAGATTATTTCCATAGCACCCATCAAGTTTCTTTTTTAAATCTTGAAGTATTCTTTTGGTGGGATTTGAGGTAAATAATAAATATTTATGGCACAGTGAATACTGCCCACTGGAATTAAGGGGCCTGCAGTTTGAAAATGAACACTTTGATAAGGGAGTAAAATAAAATTAATGTTTGGCTCAAGAATTTAGATAACTCTCCCCGTTCAATGGTCACCCATTTAACAGAATTCAGGGGCATATTTATATGTGAGATATACCTCACTGCTTCAGTTGTTACCCACTGTGACTCAGCCCTATCCTGGCCCATGATTCTGACTGAGCACTGATCATTGTCAGGCCCTGCTATCTGCTGTCTGATGATTATGATGTCAAATGAACACTGCCTTCCTTAACATTTAAATCCAAATATGAGCTTGTGCTCATTTTATAACTGAACTGAAGGTTGTAAGCTACACTGAAGGGGTCTGGGAGCTAATGGTAGATCCCAATCGATTTGTTGGATACCCCTGATTTAAGCTGAGTGATTTGTGGGATGATACATATTATATTTTCCAATATACCTGATGTGAGATTTTCTCATTTCACGTCATTCATATATATACATAGATAAGTCTCTATATACACACCAAATAAGTAGTAGTAGTAATAATCTTTATTTGGTTAAAAAAGCAAACCATAAAGATGCAAATTCAGGCAGTTTATACATATCCCATGTCAATCAATTATACATAAAATCTCAAACCTATGCTTGTTCAAGGTTATCCAATGTTCCAGTCAGTGAGGTTTATTGTAAAATCTGTATTAAAATTATTTAAAACTAAAAAGGCACATTGAATTCTGCCAAGAGCATTAAAAAACACATGTTCTAGTATTTCAAATTAAATTAATACAAGGTGTGTTTTAAGAAAGTGGGTACATGTGCTGTACATATATGTTATAATTAAAACTCACTGCCTTGAACTTTGAGCCTGAGCTCTCAAAGTCCATCCAGTCCTAAAAAACACATCGAAGATGACCAATAGCATAAAAACCATGTTTTAGCATTTCGAAGTAAATGTATACAGAACGTACTTTGATAAAGAGCATAATGAAGTGCGTGCGTTGTACATATAGGAAGTTCTTGCACTTAAAACACACTGCCTTGAGCCTGGACTCTAAAGATCCATTCAATCCTTGATTAAAATGCTAACAGGATACCTATATACCTACTGGTTACCGAAAGGTATAATCAAATCGTACTATGCATTACACCAAATAAAATATTGGACTTTAAACACATTCTAATGTTGTGGTTTCCTCAAAATATGAAGTGCTTAAAAATTTCCAACATTATTATTATTCCAATTTGTAAAGTGTGCGGCTACTCGACAGAGTGTCCCGGCGCTGGCAGAGGGAGAGCAGGCTGCTGGGACGGGGCTAGTCATTAAAAAGATGGGTTTTGATTTTCTTCTTAAATAGTTCAAGACTGTCTATCAGCCTCAGGGACAGCGGAAGACTATTGCATGCGTGGGGACCCAAATAAGCAAAAGATCTCCCACCCATCCGAAGACGGTTACATCGAGGGACCTTTGCCATATGAGTTGAGGAAGAGCGAAGAGTGCGGCAGGGACGTAAGGAGTAATTCTCTCCTTAAGATAGGCAGGACCCGTTCTGTTCAAAGATTTATGCATTAGGACCATGGCTTTAAACATCACCCTCTGTTTCATGGGAAGCCAATGGAGGGCCTTTAAGTGCGGAGTCATGTGGGATCTCGAGGGGAGAGAAAGCAAAAGTCTAGCTGCAGCATTCTGCACCACCTGGAGTCTGTTAAAGAGGTAGTCCGGAAGGCTCAGGTAGAGTGCATTACTGTAGTCCACTCTAGATGTAATTAGAGCCTGAACCACCTTTCTACCCGCTGCCTCAGAGAGAAGAGGAAGGAATTTTTTCAGCGTGCGAGGCACGTTGAAGCATGTCCCCGCTTAGGCTAGGATCTGTGGGAGGAAGGATAAAGAGCTATCAATTTTAATTCCTAAGTTCTTAACACAATTATTTGGAGATCCTGGGTGAGGGCAATTGCTAGGCCAACAGTCTACCACAGAGTTGTGCGGGACATCTCCAAAGGTCACAATTTCCATTTTCTCAGGGTTGCATCTAAGGTGGTGCAATTCCAGCCATTGGAAGACACCAGAGAGGCAATTGGCTATTACTTTCTCATCTAAATCCTTGTCTTTATCACATGAGAACAGCAACTGGGTGTCATCTGCGTATGAGACGACTTTAGTGCCAAGGGACTCTGCCAATGTTGCAAGAGGGGTCAAATACATGTTGAACAACATGGGGCTGAGAGCCGATCCCTGTGGCACTCCCACCCCACATCATTGTCCTACGTAAGAAAAACAATATATGACACTTCACTTCAACCACTACACTTCACTGAGAAACTCAAAGGGCACATACTAGCCTGTGTTAATGTTAAAAACAGTTAGAATTGCATATACATTAGAACGATGTACCTGTTCCTCTTGGAAGCCATGAAGCTGGCTGTACAGGGACATGACCTCCTTTGCCAGCAATTCCAGCTCCTCTGACAAGAAGGCAGAGGCCCTGCCAACTGCTCGCCCTTGCATCGTTGCTCCCAGAGGTCACAAACAGCAGCAAAAGGGGAGGAGGTCTTAATGGCTGCAGTGTTAGGAGGCAGGTGAGCATGTTACGAACCACCGAGTACCTGGATGCGACGTACGGGATCGTCAGGTGAGACGGACACAGCCATTGTCCTTCGTACATTGCTTTCACACAGTTAGCCTATGGCTGTGTCTGTCGTGGAGTTAAACACCGACTACGGGGTCAACTTCCGCACTGGCTGTCTGATTCCAACTGTCTTGACAGTGAGGTCAGGCAGCCGCCCTTTTAGATGGTTCGATAGTATGTTTGTGACTGTTTAGTGCGTCACCACCACTCAAAATGGTGGCTAGTATGTTTGCATATTCAAACTGCAAATGTCATTCATTTATTTAAAAAACAGCATTTATATGTAGTGCGTAACTGTGGTAAAATGTGATAGTTGCACCATGTTGTGTACATAGTATTTTGGGTGAAAAAATAATATAAAAATATTGTGTAAATAATACATTTAAAATGAAATATTTACACAATCTTTTAAAAAATTCTATTGACAGCTAAACGTATGTTATTTGCAAGGAATAATGGAAAATATCAGATGTTTTTTCAAAATATGTTGCTAAACTATTTTGCGAAGCAATACTTTATTTTAGCATGACATGACATTTGTGTTATTTATAAAAAACAACTTTTGGAAATATTTTAAAAAGTTTACAATTTGTTATGCAGAGATATGAACGCAGACGACAGCCTCAAATGTTCCAACCATTTCCAGACCTTGCCACCATAGAAGAATGGGATGGTATCAAAAATTCAGATTGAATAGGCAAACTATAGTGGATTTATGTCAGCAGCTGGAGACAGATCTTCTGCTCACAATAGAAATACCACAACTATTACACCAATTGTCAAGCTCATTGCACTACTCCATTTTGTGACCACATGGTCATGTCAATACACTGTGGCAGTATCTGGTGGTATGTCACAACCAACTTTCAGTGGTATGCTACGAGAAGTTCTTTCTTGAATGATGAGACACATCAACAGCTACATCCAGTTCCCACGAAATGAGGATTCTGCAAATGTGAAAGGTAAATTCTATGCGTTGGGTCACCTACCATATGTGGCTGGAGCATTTGATGGCACACATATTGCCTTAGTGCCACCACACAAAAGGGAACAAGTGTACAAAAATCGGAAGCAATTCCATTCAATCAATGTGAAAGTTGTCTGCTTACCTCATTTTTACATCACAAGTGTCTGTGCGTATTTCCACGGATCAGCCTATGATTCCTTTGTACAACGAAACAGCAGCATACCCCCGAAAATGTCGCAACTTGATCCTGAGAGGGCCTGGTTTGTTGGTAAGTACAATCTGTCAATAAATAGTTTGGTTTCATGATCTACCATAGTGATACATTTTTTCCCTCTTTTTTGTCATTTAGGAGGCTCAGCTGATCCTAACCCACCATGGTTGTCGGCACCTCTGAGGAACCCAACAATGCCAGGGGAAAACTGCTTCAATGAGGCCCATGGAAGAACATGGAGGCCAGTGGAGCTGGCTTTCAAGCTCCTAAAGGCCAGATTTTGCTGTCTGGACAAGACTGATGGAGCTATCCTCTACTCACTACATAAGGTGTACCAAATCAACATGGCCAGCTGCCTGTTGCACAACATAGCCCGGCAATGGAACATCCCATACATTGCAGAAGATGGACACCATGAAGAGCCACTGGGTAAGGATGTTGAAATGCCAAATGAAGATGACAGTGGTGAAGAGGAAGGAATTGACGTACGTCAAGATGCTATTGACAATATCTTTACATGAGTGCGAGTATATATTTACATTTTTTTAAAATAATTGTTAAACAACCTTTTATTCTGAGGGTGACAATCTGTGCTGGACATTTTTTAGGGAGAGCAAGTTAAGGACATTCCTGGGCCAAGATGTTTGTTGATCAAAGTTTAGACACATTGACTCCTGTGTTCATGAACATTTTTTAACTGTGATTGCTTTTAGAAAATGTGTCCACAATATAAATCATTTGGTATGTGTACATTTAAAAATATAATAAACTGATTTCATTTGCTTTAATTCGTCTGTAGGTTCCTTCATCATGTCATCTACATTTGGACATTTCAACGCTATAACATTTGCAGTTCTATGCTGCTGTTGCAAAGGGAAAATGGGTTGATCCTGTGAGAGAAACACACACACTTTGGATGTACATATCTGGTACAGAGACAACTTGAACAGTGATTGAATGGAAGTTTTTTAGATTGCATTGGACTTGTTTTCTTTTGATAGTTAGCACCAAGGCAATATGTGCTGCCTAAAGTGCTCTAACCACATGTGGGAGCCCACACAAAGCATACTAATCTCACTTTACTTTGGGAAAAACGCTCATTTTGTGTTTACTGTATGACACTGTTGTGGTTTCTCATTTCTATAGAAAGGACTTCTTGTAGCACACCACTGAAAGTTGTTGTGACCTTCCACCAGATACTGCAACAGTGTATTGGAATGATCCTCTGGTCATATAATGGAGGACTTCCATGATTATGACTATTAGTGTTATTGATGTGGAATTCCTATTGTGAGCCAGAAGTTCTTGCTCCAGCTGATGACATAAATCAAGTATAGGTTGCCTATGGAAACTGTGGGGCATATTAGCAACAACAGGCGAAAATTATCGCAAACCGCGCCTAGCGCGTTTTTTTTTAACGGCGCCTATCGCTGGATATTATCGCGGAGATAACATGCTATTAGCAATGTTTATCTCCAATGCGATAAAATATCCAGCGATAGCGGCGAAATGCGTGAATATCGCTGGAAATCCAGTGATATTCACGCATTAACGCCATGGTGGACTTAGCCTGACAATCCACCTCCCATTCAACAAACAGGTAAGTCATGTTTTTAGCAGGTGCAAAATTCTATGCGATAATCGCGCTTAGCGTGAGTTTTTTTATCGCTTCAGCGTGCGTTGCTAATAGGGGAAGTTGTGTTAGTGACTGTTTTCAGTCGCTTTTAGTTGGGAACGCCTACCTTGCATGTCATTAGCGTTAATTATCGCTGGCATGCAAGGCGACGGGAAAACCTGCCGCTATCGCCAGAAAGCTGTCGCTAACGCCTGTTAGCGACAGCTTGCTGATAGGGCGATAAAAAAATTGCCGCTTTAGCAGCAAAAAGTGCCGCTAAAGCGGCGATAAAGCCCTTGCTAATATGCCCCTGTGTTTTTTTTATGATAACCAGTTCTTCCATGGTGGAAAGGTCTGGAAAAAGTCTAAAGACTGTTGTCTTCTCCTTTCCCTGGGTATATATTTTGTAATGTTTTTGGAACAGTATGGCAAACAAATCTGACCATTTAATAAAACACTAGTTTCGAGTTTGTGAGCTTTGTTATTTTTTAAACATCTTTTTAAATAAGTGAAAACCATTACCTACATGAAATGTATTGATGAATAAACAATAATTTGGTAGGTTACATTACTAAATGTGTGATGGAAGGATAAACAGTTGAATGAATACACAAAATACCTACAATACCAGTCTTTGCTTTTTTATGCTTTTATTAAACAAAATCAAATTAACTAACACAGTATGAAAAGCAAAAAGCAAACAAAAACAGTAAACGTCGGTCATGGTGAATTAAACCATAATTGTAGAACCAAACTTGCTTCTATTCTGTGTCTCTAGGTGCTGATGCTGTTGGTTGTGCTATTCTCCCCTGGTGGTCCGGATGAAGGTGTGCTCCCTTTGGGGGCTGGTGGATCCACAGTTGCAGGGACAGAGGTGAGTGCAGGTGTTGCCTCTTTTGGCAGGGCCTTCCATTCTATGGCTGAGGCAAATGGAGTTGGCCCAGATGTAGTTGGACCACAGAAATTGGAGATGGTGCTGGTAAAGCCCTGCACATATGGGTATAAATGTCATACAGCATCCCAGTCCGGGAGCCAATATTGGAGTTCTGACATTCATCTGATCATTTTGCTCCTTCTGCAACTGCTTTATGTCCCTGAACTCTGTAGGGACCTGGCCCATCATGTCTTGGGACTGATGGAGGGATCCTAAGACTTAGTTGATGGTGGCCTGGGTGAAACTGATTCCAGTGGCCTCACTATGCTGGCCCACAGTATCCCTCCAACGACTACTACCCCCACTACCCTGTGGCCTTGGCCCAATTTGCCCCCTCCCACTGGATCCTAGCTGAAGTAGAGGTGGTGGTGGTGTTGTCTCACCAGCAACCAGGACTGAAGGGCACAAGATAGGCATGATGTTGGTTTGTACACAGGAAGTGGAGGTATCTGAAAGCTGAGTTCACTTGCTCTGGCTGTTGGACCTATTATGAAGTTTAAAAAATGGGTACATTGTAAAAGTGTGGATTACACACACAGAGCATTGAAAGTGTTGTAGCATAAATGTATTGGGCTAGTGAATGTATTATTTTATTTGATGCGATTTACCCTTATCATAGGACAACCTCAGCTACCATACTAAAACCTCTTTAGGTCCTCCGATAGATCTTGCTCTGTGCTGAAAGGGATTGGACGACTTAGGGGACGAACAATTATCATATGAGGACCTGGAATAAGATAATGTTGATTTTCAGATACCTTATATATACCTCAAAAGAGTATACTTCTTGATCAACAAATGTATAACCAATATAACAACTCAAAGCAATAATAAGGCAGAATAAGCAGTGTATTATTATCATATTAGAATGTATCTATTCTCTAAAAAATTAGCATACAACCCAAATTTAAATAAACAAGATTTAATAAGCATTAATAAGCTTCTGAGATCCAGGTATGAAGGGAGCAAATCTTCCCCACCCAAGGGAGAAATGTCCTAGGAAATAAGATATAGGGATATCAGTTGTTTCTCATACAAACCCTAATTAATGAAGATTCAGTAGTTTTCTGAACTGCCAGTTCCAGTTCATAGACAGGTTGTCTGCCCTGTCCACACTGCAGTGTAAGTGCCACAGTGGCTAGTTAGAACCCTCTCAGCCAGAAAGTTTTCACTACGTAAGCATACCAGCCAGTATCAAACACAGTATTTTGTATGAAACATAAACTGTTTGTGCAATTATTTGCAATTTCACATAAAGTTCTAATAATGATATTCATTTCCTTTTCCCTTTTGGGTAGCTATATATTTTGGCTAATGATGGAGCATAGATGTTATCTTTATCTATCTCTTACAATTCCACCTTAAAATTCATTCATGACATCTATTTATAATAATGGCAAATGTGTTAGATTGTCAAAGTTAAGGCTAACACACATGAAGGTTGATTTAGATACTGCATTGTAAAAGCATGCAGCATGTTAGAAGTAGATTTCTGATAACACTTAACAGACAAAAAGCTGATGTGATATTTGATATTTTTATTAACATGTGTTTTTATGAAACGTAACCCGTTGACATTCCATGTTAATATCTGCATCATCTTCCTACTATATTTTCCCGGCTCGTGAACTGAGGATCACAACTTGTAATATCTACCTTCTGTGTGTTTGAGGTATTTGAGGTATTTTTTTTATTTCTTCCCACATGCTCCCCACCCAGTGCACCCTCCCTTTCCCCCCCACATCTCCCCTTGGAGAACCCACCCCTACTTCCTAATGGACCTGGTGTTGGTTACATTTTCTTCCCAGCCCACTGTCACAACCCACCACCGACCCCTAGACAAAAAGGGAAAACTCGTATGCCCTCCCGGCATCATCTCCTACCCCGTCTCTTTTGTTGTGCATCAATCTCTGGATTCCTCCCTCCCCTTTTTAATAACTTCCAGAAGGTCATCGGCCTCTCTGCCACTTTTCAAAAAATGCATTTTGTTATTCTGCATAACTCTCAGGGCTGCTGGGAATTTAAGCTGTGCTGATGCTCCTGCTTTTCTGAACTCCTCAAGGCGCTTTCCCAGTTTTCACTGTCTATCTAGGGTAACCCGGGCCAGGTCCGATCTGATTTCAAATGAAAAATCCTTCCCTCTTAGAGTTTTCAATTTTAGTGCACCTAAAAGTATTTTCTCTTTCAGTGCATACGTCTGAAAATTAAGCAAGATTTTCCATGGCTTCACCCTATTTGGGTTCTTCCTAAAGGGGTCTCTGTGTATCCGTTGAATATCTTTTTCTATAGCAGCCTCACTCTCTTCAATCTGGAGCCCTTCTTTTATTAACGAGACCCCAAATGATTTCAAATTGTCCCCTTCCCTCCCCTCCGGGACATTCAATATTCTCAACAAAAAAAAATTGAATTATTTTCAAGCTGTTCCACCTTCCACTGCAATTATTGTTCTCCCCATTGTAGTGCTAAGATCTCCTTTTTGCTATCATTCAGGTCCTTTATTTACTGGCCAACATTAGTCTCCAATATCTGTGTTGTCGCTGTCAGAGAGTCTATTTTTTTCTCTAGAACCTCACAGAAGTTATGTATCTCACCCTGATTTGCCTCCGATACCGCAAAACCTTTTCTGATATCCCCAGAGAGTGAGGAAAACATATCTTCTAGTGAATCCCCTGCTGCCCCAGCATCTTCTTTCTCGTCTCCATAATTTTTAAGGCGTCTGTCTGAAGAAGATTTTTCCCCATTTTTATCTAATGTATTTTCACTCATCCGGGCCTCACCCTTCTCATCTACAACTTCTTCTAGTACTACTTCTTATTCTATTTATTGCTCCCCTAGGCAGGTCACACCCCCTCAGCAGACTTCCCAAAACCTCCTGGGCTCTTTTCCGTACTTTTTTCCTGACTTTTAAGAATGACCACTGGTGGGAGAACCTTAAAAAGGTCCTCAAAGAGGGGGTATTTTTTTTTTCTGATTTAAGATTTTGTTTAGGCTTTTCTTACCCCCCTTGCCTTTTGGGTTTCCTGGTCAGTTTTCCCCTTTAATCTATGTCTTTGTGGGACAGACCCCTCTATACTGGTTTCAGGGGTAATATCACAGTTATTAAGGGGGCCCCCCAACCTGCTCGGAGCTCGGTTCGGTATCCCCACCTTCCACCAGGTCACTGATTTGCTCCCGTAGTCTTCCTGGTCTAAGTGTATTTGACCCTGATATTTCAAAGCTTGTTCCCCTACCTCTTGGGAGTATGGCAGTTTTGCCAGCAGTCTTCTTCTCAGCTTTTTTCCTCCCGCTGCCTTTGATAGGGAAATACTCTCCTTTCTTCCCTTTTGGAGCTGGGGAGAGCTCAACTCCTTCTGCCATTGAGAGAGTAGTGCGTGTACTGACGCCGCCTCCTGCTGCTCCTGAGGAGACCTGCGCTGCTGCCCTGCAGCTCTTCCGAAGCTCCAGGGCGGCGCAAATACAACAAGATCCCCCACTGTCTTCCAGCTGCGACTCCATGCCCTCCACCTGGACCACAGGGACCGCAAAAGCAACCGAGAACGACTCGGTAAGGCACATTAGTTAGGGAGGGAGGGGGGTTCAATAACTCCTGCGGTGGTGGTGTGCTCGGTGGAGCCTAGCGACCGGTGTGAGTGGTGGCTGCCATGTTCTCCTCCTACAGAGGCAGTTTGCGCTGCTCGTGCTTACAATTACTTATGATTTTTTCTTTTTTTTTGCCAGCTGTGGCCAAATCATGAAAAGATGCACTAGCTCATCGCAGGGCTCGATGGCACGAGGGTGCCTGCATTGGCACTGGACTGCACACAGTGCACCAGCGCAAATAGAGAGCAGGAGTGTGTCAGATGTTGGTAAATATGGCACATACCTGCTCTCATCCATTTGACACAGCACAGCATGTTGTCTTGCTGTGTTGTGTGTCAAATAATGATATATCTGAGCATAAGTATTTTAGTAGTGAGACATTAAAACAGGGAGGCAATTTGTGCTACTACAGCCAAATTTACTCATATACCCAAAAAGCAGTCGTAATTTATGACCAGCCTTTTGCGATCAGAATTGGTTTTTTCCAAGCAAACCTATTTATTAATAGGTTTTTCATATAATAATGAATCGAAGTGATTCGCAATCCAACTTACCTAATAAATAGTCATTAAGTAATTAATAAATTGTGACTCACTCCGTTTGGTGCAAATCACAGGGATGAAGCCTGTGTACATTAGCAGGCCAGTAACTCTGTGGATTGCATTTAAATATTTTTTTAAAGCAGCTTGATTTCCATAAAGGAAACTGGGATTCTTTAAATAAAATATATTTTTTTTAAACTTTCATTGAGAGTTGGCTGGGGTCTGAATGCATTGTTTGATCCTGTTTAAAATGCAATGGTGTGGAAGAGAAAGCGCAAGTGAGTCTGAAGCCTGCAGTTTACGACAGCTGGATGATTGCCCTGGAAATAAGAGTGCTGAGTTGTGGGTGGCTAACCGTCCTGCAATTAGGGCTACTGTCCCTCTGCCCACAAACTTGCACTATGGGACACCCATTGTCCTGAATTTTGGTATTTATCTCTTTCAAATGACAAGACACTTTCTTTCAGCCCTTTAGTAGCAGTGAGTGAGGTACCTATCAGTGGTGAGGAGGGTGGAGCTGCAGCACAGGAGGGATCTTGGCAAATACAGCTTCAGGTTTACGCCCATCAATTGATATGCAAATGTAACCACATGCCAATAAACAGCCCTGGATGTGTGAAAGAAAAGCTGTGTTGGTAACCTTTCTTGGAAGTGTGCCCCTGGTGTTTATTTCTTCCTTTAAGCATGTTTCAAAGTGCTGACATATTGACAGATAAGCAGGCAGTAGACCCAGGACTGAAAGACAATGTTATTTGCTGCCAAAGCTATACATTTATCACTATATTGTTTTTAGGTTTATATATATTGAAATGCACATCTCATCTCTCCCAGTTAATATCCAGTCCATTTGTGTAAGATTGCCAGTGGCTTTTGCATTATTTCTAAATACTCCTAAACTGCCAAAGAGCACATAACTTATCCAAATTGGAGACCAGGATTAAAAAACGTGTCTCCTGATTCTACTGTACCAACAAGTCCAACAGACCTCAACTAAGGTAGCAGTGATTGTGATGACAAGGCGCTTCCCTTCTCAGGGAACTGTTAAACTGCTGTGGGCCCTACCTAGCTTTAAAACTGAGGGCCAGATTCAAAAAGGGCCCTTAAGCACTTAATGCAGAGGCCCCGCAGTCGGGGCGGAATCTGCAATGAGAATTCTCACTGCAGAGACTCCACTTGAGTGTCGAGACTAAGCCTGGGCGTAGTTTGCATAGTAGCACTTCACGTAGCTACCTTCAACTACACGTAGCTATGCAAATTACGTAGTGCGTAGCTGTGTGTTTGACTGCACTGTACAATAATTACCAAAAGCATCTTGTACAGTACAAGTTAAGATAAAATAAATATCTCTGTCTTTATAAGCTAAAAATGCATATAGTCATTTCACTAAAGTGAAAACAAAAACTTAATAAGCAGTGAGAGAGGTGATGATTTTGGTATCCTCGCTAACTTAGGGAGAGAACCAAGCAGATGTCTTGAAAACAAAAAGCACATCTTATTGAACGATTTGGTGGTGGTCCCATCCTCTTAGGACCACCCTAAGCACAGTTATTGGCAAAATACAATCCCAACCAAAGGCCCTGCAAAGCATTATGGGACGAGATTAGCAGTGGGCAGTGAATATTATAGCATCCAATATCAAAATAATTCTACAAAGAGCTGCAGTTCCACTAGTTGTTACTAGGTGTCTCACCAGTCAAATGTAAAAGCTTCATGAAAGGTTTTCAATACTTTTGCATTTGACTCGTGAGGGACATCTTGTAACGACTAGTGGAACTGCAGCTTGATGTATTAATAATTTCAATGCTTTTGCATTTGACTCTTGAGGGACACCTAGTAACGACCAGTTGAACTGCAGCTCTTTGTAGAATTATTTTGATATTGGACACTATAATATTCACTGCCCACTGCTAATCTCGTCCCATAATGCTTTTGCAGGGCCTTTGGTTGGGATTGTATTTTTGCCCATAACTGTGCTTGGGTGGTCCTAGGAGGAAGGGACCACCATTGAATCGTTCACATGATATGCTTTTTGTGTTCAAGGCATCTGCTTGGTCCTCCCCTAGGTTAGGGGGACTCCAAAATCATCACCTCTCTCATTGCTTGCTATTTTATTGTCAAAATTCATTTTTGTGAATTGGTTGTATGCTTTTAGCATAAACAATTGCTTTATCAAAGCATTTGAAGGAGTTTATTATACTCCTGCTACGTTGATAAGCACAGTTATTCACTCTGCTATGTGCAAATTGCGTAGTAGCACAAACTTTGCATGCTTCGTGAGCGTAGCAAAGTATTATGCCCAGGGTTAGTCGAGACTCCACCATGACTGCAGGGCCTATTTCCAACATATTTAGGTGAAGTGGTAAAGTTGAGATTAGTGGTCAAATATATTAGTTCCATGGCTATAACATACTCACAAGAGTAGGTCCTGTGGTAGTAGGTGGTTACTGGGCAATATGTGTGGTAAAGCTAAAGACTATTTCATTCCAATTGGATACTAGAGTTGTTCATTTTCCAAACGTGCCTCTCAAAAGTTGCAATAGCAAACAGTCAAGAATTTCTCAAGGAGGTGGTAAAGGAATTAGAACTCAGATATAGTATGAATAGTAATCCCATGCAATAAGCTTATCTCCTGACGAGTTATATCCTTTGTGACTGTCTGAATTGGGCATTTAGAATAATACTTCAAAAATAAGCTAACGATTTATAGTCGCTCCCCAACAAATGCCCGTGTGCAGCATATCGCCAAGTGTGAAATGTGTCCTGGGAATGGACAGTTGGCTCCCTCAGCTGAGCTGTCTGCAAAGTAGGACCTTTCATTGAAACATCCTGGTCCTGTTGCGATTCTTCTAAGCAATTTAAATATAAATGCATATAAAAAAACATGCTTTGAAATGTGTGCTTTGTTTTATAACACATTCATGTAAGAAGGAGGTAAAGAGGTTTTTCTTCACTCAGGATCCACCAACATGTCCGTGGCTTCAGAAATCAAGTTCACAGATTATTTTTTTATTTGTATTTAATTCACAGTATATCATGAAGTATATACTTCACCCTGAAGGAAGAAAATTGAGTGTGCTGCTTCTATTTAGGGTCAAATAATGATATCACAGATGGCTCAGAACCAAGACCCGATAACTTACTACTCATTGGAGCAGGGGTGCAACATAAATGATCCACCAACATGTCCAGTGGCTTCGGAAATCAGGTTCAAGGATTTTTTTTTTTAATTGTATTTAATTCACAGTATATCATGAAGTATATACTTCACCCTGAAGGAAGAAAATTGAGTGTGCTGCTTCTATTTAAGGTTAAATAATGATATCACAGATGGCTCAGAACCAAGACCTGATAACTTACTAATCATTGGAGCAGGGGTGCAACATAAATGAACTGCTACCCAGCGAGTACTTCTAGATCTGCAATGACACATTTTGCACATGACAGTGTCAAGGATTGGCAAGGCCAATACATGTTGCCTATGTGAGATCTGTTGGCTTTAGTGGAGTGGAGGGGACTGGCATTGTGTGACATGGAGTAGGATTGTATGTCGTGGAGTGACATTTTCTTGCATGGAGTGGCATAGCGTGGAGTTGTACTCGGAGGTGTGGAGAGGAGTGAAGTGACATTGTGAGGTTTGGAGTGGAGAGGCCTTGTGTGGAGTAGAGTGATATTGTGTAGAGTGGCATTGGGTGGTGTGGCATGTCATTGTGTGGTGTGTCATCGATGGAGTGGCATTGTGTTGTGTGGAGTGGAATTATGTAGCATGGAATAGAGTGGCATTGTGCGGCATGGAGTGGAATTGTTTGGCAGTGTGTGGAGTAGAGTGGACGGACATTGTGTGGCATAGTGGGTTTTGGAGTAGAATTTGATAGCATTGTGTGGCATGGAATGAAGTCTAATTGTGTGGCATCGTCTGAAGTGTTATTGTGTGGCACTGTGTGAAGTAGAGTTGTGTGGCATTATGTGGTGTATAGTGGAATTGTGTAGCATTGTGTGGAGTGAAGAGTAATGGAATCGTGTGGCATTGTGTGAAGTGGAGTAGAAATGTGTGAGCTTGAGTGGACTTGCATGACATTGTGAGACGTGGATTTGAATTGTTTAGCAATGTGTGGAGAGGAGTGGAGTGGAATTGAGTGGCAATGTGTGGCTTGAAGGGGATTGTGTGGCATTGTGTGGCCTGGAGTTGATTTGTGTGACATTGTATGGAGTGTAGTACAGTGGAGTAAATTGGAATTGTGTGGCATTGTGTTGAGTGGATTCCCATGACATGGTGTGGCGTGGAGTGGAAATGGAGTAGAGTTTTATTGTGAGGAGCGGAACTGTGTGCTATTGTGTGGAGTGGAGTGGGACTGTGTATCGTGGAATGGAATTGTGTGGTGTGGAATGGAATTGTGCGGCATGGAGTAGAATTGTGTGGCATTGTGTGGAGTGGAGTAGAATTGTGTGGAGTGGAGTGGAATCGTGTGGAGTGGAGTACAATTGTGTGGCGTTTTGTGGAGTGGAGACAGGCCATTGTCTGTGCCAAAATCCTTGCCGGGCACCTTACTTTACCTTAAAATAACATCGACATTCAATGAAAAACACAAAGGTTAAAGTGACATTATAGTTAGGAATTGCAATAATAGCTAGAGGGCTAAAAGGGACTTAGAGTTAGGTGAAAATGTCAGTTAAAACATATCATTTTAAAGTAACAAAACCACTGAAATTCACTAGTTACAGATGGTAATTATTATAATAATAAATCACGCTATTGCCATGCACTGCTAATTACTTCACACATTACATTACTTATGACATGTGCTATGACATCATTGATAACATCCCTGAAACATCTAAAATGGCATCATTGATGACAATGCTGTGCATGGCGGGCGCAAGTTGTAGTTACTTTTAGGCATGAGTTATAGTTACTTGATATAACTATAACTGGTTAAATTCAGTGTTTTTTTAATTTTAAAATGGTATGTTTTAACTGACATTTTCACATAACTACAGTGTCCCTTTAACCTTTGGCGGTCACCAGTAGGTAGTTATAGTTAGGACCTTGTTTCTATTCTAAAATAGTTTTTTCTTTTGCCAATATCTTTGGCACCGTTTGATGAATCTTCGCGAAATCTTTCAAAATAATGACCAGCTCAGGTCAGCACCTGTCTTGAAAGTTTCGGGGTGATTCGTCAAGCAGTGGCCAAGAAATAAGGGGGGTCCAAGTTAATTCCCATAGGAATTTTGGAACAGGCTACAGCCCGAACTGCTGAACGGAATTACTCCAAATTTGGCAAAAAGGTAGCCCTTGGTTCAGAAAGCGCTCTTTATTTAAATGGTGTAAATCCATTCCAGTAGTTGCTGAGAAATTCCAAAAATAAAAATATCGATATCTGAGCACTGAGGAGGATTCGCGAACCCTCCCGAGCACAAGCTTCATTCTGATTGGCTGCCAACGCTCCAAACCAGAATGTGTTGGCAGCCATCTTGTGACTCGGTAACCGAGTCACAAGAAAACAGTTAAAAAAAGGATAAAAAATAAGAAAAGGAGGCAGGGTAGAAACACCCTGACCCCCCTAGGCCTGCTCAGGGGTCCCACGGGGACCCCCAGGCCCAAAAAAAGCATCTTTTGTTTTTAAATCGGCAGAATTCACGCTGGGTGCGCGAATCCTGCCGAAAAAAACAAAGTGCGGTCTCCCACACTTCGTTTTAATCAGCCCCCGGGGGCAATCAAAAAATATAGGGCCCGATTCACAGAACTAACTTAAGACAAAATCCTAAATTTACTACCATTTTGGTATTCACAGAAGGCACTTACTCATTTTGGTATTCACAGAAGGCACTTACTCATTTTGGTATTCACAGAAGGCACTTACTCATCAATGAGTAAGTGCCTTCTGTGAATACCAAAATGAGTAAGTTACTCAAAATGAGTAAGTTACTCAATATTTCGATGCTTAAGAAAATGCCTTTCAGATCGATCGGATTAAAACATTTTTTACATCACTATGGGGTCGATTCCGATCTCGGCGGTAGGCTCCGAATCGGATTTGGCTTTACCGGATCCGATTCGGACGCCCTGTTTCCGACCGAGTCGGACGTGCGTCCGGGCGAGCGGAGTACGATGCGAACGTACGCGAAATCGCCCGACCGACTCGTTCGCGGGACCAACCGCTCCGACCGACTCACACGGACACGACTCGCACCGCGCAATGGAGACGTTCCCCGGCCGGGTAAGTACGATGCGTGCCGCGAGCAGTCCAACCGACTCGCGCCGTCCGGCTCGAAAGAGCAGTCGGAGCTGCACTTTGGGGGTCCGTGTCGGACCCCCCTGTATGCCTAGCCACGCAAGTCGCACACAGGGGGGACCCATGGGTCCCCCCTACCTGTGCGTGTACGGCGTGACCCGCTTCGACGCGTACCCGCTATAGGGGGCGCCCTTGTACGCCTCGCACCCATTGAGTCAATGGGAGCCCGCGTACGCGTTGTACGACCGGCTCCCATTGACTTCAGTGGGAGTCCGACCGAATCGAGTCCGATAGCATGCGAACGCATCGTACTCGTTCGGTCGGACTGCTAGGGTCCGATTCGGTCGGAAATCTCTCCGGGTCCGGCTCGGTCGGAGAGGTTTCCTGCCCGAATCGGAATCGGCCCCTAAGTGTTATAACATAGCGACCTTATTTTAAACATTTCCGAAAATACATAGCACCCAAAGAAGCATGATAATTTGTTTTATTTATTTTTAAATCTATTTTCGTAGAACGCTGTCCATATTCTACAATTGTTTTGTCTTAAGAACTGGAAAAAGTCAAAAAGTGTTTTTATTGGAGCTGCCTGTCAGTCGCAGGACACTGGACGTCTAAGAATGGATGTTGGGAAGGTTCTGACGAACGTGACTTTCTTTTCAGGTCATTGTCAACAGTAAACAAGACCATGCCACCTATTACTTTCGGGCTCTATTCAATAAATACCGTATTCGTATAAGCCATAATCTTAACATGCATTATTGGATGGGAGGATACCTCTTGGCTCGACGTATTTAAGACATGCGCGACATTCAAATGTGCTTGAAACACAGAAAACATCTCTGTAAAGTGGACTCGCTTTAAATTACGTCTCCGCAATAGTATACGTACCTTCGGCCACCCATTGTCAACCAAGTCACAGGCAGCAATGGCGGGCATGCTCACTCTCAGACACAAAGACACTTTTTTTAGCTGACAAGGGAGGGACGGCATGTCACTTTCTAGTCTCAGAAGTCAAAAGTATATATTGTGCATTAAATACAATTACAATATATCTATCGCAGTCACTTCTTAAAGCGCACACAAGACAAAAGGGCCACCTGCTAGCATGCCATGTATTTCAAGATAACAATAGACGTAATTAATTTATTTGCCTATGCACATTTTTAGTGCCAACATGCCCCCGTTATGCAACATAAGATTGCTGTATGATCCACGAAACGTGCATAGGTACAAACAAACGATAGTCATTCAAAACAGTCTGGGATAGTTTGGGATTTTATTCGGTCTCCTGTTATATAGACCAAATGGTACAGTTTGATTTTAATCTGAAGCACCGTTATTAAGCGAAAGAACGGGTGAATTAACAAACAGTTGGCGCCAGAGGATGACTCAGTGAGTTGCTCAATCGCCGCCGACAAAAGACGACGTTCTGGCGGTCATGGGTCTAATCCTGGTAAGGCATACTCAGCCCTATATCCTTCTGCGGCGGATAATTCAAGCAACTTAATTTAGGTAAAAGTAACATTGACGAGTTGAACCATCCCAGTGTCAGTGCAGTACACGTAGCACACTTTTAGTGCTGTACCTGGAATGCAACACACCCCTTCCCACAGACTGCACAGGAGAACACCATTGGTTTCCCAGTGCACACCGACCGGCTTGCGTGCCCTTCCAGGCAGAAACAAGCATTTGTCCCTCCCATCTCTGAACTTCACTCACTCTTTGGTGACATCACGGTTGTGAACACTTCCAGGTTTTCCTCGCCGCGGCTGTAGATCTGGTTCATGTCTGCAGCCCCGGCACTGTGCTGCTGCTGTGCTGGTCTGGTCAGCTCCGCCAGAGTGCTCCAGCCCTACCCCGTCCTGAGACTGCCCCTTAAGAACGCCTGTCAGTGCTTCGCTGATCAATGGCCTGGCCACAAAGGACGAGTGAGCTGTGACCTCCCCTTATTGACTATTCCGCGAGAGCACGGTGTACCCGCTCCCATCTGCCCCGCTATGAATTCCATTAATGCAAAGATGTCATTAGTCCTCAAACGTCACATGTAAAACATTAATTGCGTGCTTGTTGCTAAAGCGGCTGCTACATTGAAAGCACGGGCGCGTGAGCGCCTCTCCTCAACCGTACACTGCTGCCCACCGGGCGCCTAATACCTCAAGAAGCACAGTACACATGTGAACTATGCAATTGTTTTCATAACGGGGGATCCATTCACTTATTTCATAACATCTTTGAGCTTCTTTCAACATCTAAAACCTTAATTGCGTTATCAGTGGTCGAATGGGGGAGTGGGGGTGAAGGGGGCAAGACGTGCCCATACTTATTTTTTAATTTTAATTTAACGGTCCCAAGACGGCTAATTCCAGAGCTGAAATGCTTCAGCTGAAGTGTAAGGCACGGAGCCTCCTGCTGTGAAACCGAGGGAGGGGCAGACCCCTAAACGAGTCTTCTTGCCAGGGGGCTACTGCCTGAAAGAAACGTAAATACATGCAACTGGTCAATCTGCAAATGTAAAGGGTGGTTGGAGGAGCTTTGATTGATGGAATCACTTGAAGCTACACACAAATTATTTTTGAGAGGTATTGTAAGGGAGCTACCAGCTAACCTGTGAAGTGTGTTCTTTTAAAAGGCAGTTATACAAAAAATAGCACTATGATCAGTCTAGGTATTACCAGTCCTTGAAATGAAAATATAGAAGTGCAGGTTCTGTGTACCAGAGTACCTGCTTGTTTCTGAGAAGTGCAGTAGTCTTAAAAGTATTATGTCTCTCTTGTGAAATGCTTGTACTCTCCCTCTCAAAATAAAAAAGTGCCGGTACTCCGTACCAGGCAGTACCGGCTCTTTTAAAGCACTGGGTATTACTAAAATCTATATTTAGGAAGAACTTTTTTTATCTTAAATCTTTTTGCGCATTTTGTAGCAGCCTACTTTATACTGTGAGTAATGCACGTTTAAAATAATTACTTACATGTTCACAGTGCTTTCTGTCACAGAGTTAGACCACGTAGCACTAAAAATACACAATTTATTAACTAATAGAGGTTTCTTAATGTACAGTAGTGCATTTCCCACTGATTAACATAACTTACAGTTAAATTTCACTTAAGCTCAGCGTTATTTTATATGTAGTTACCTGAGGATGAAAGACCGAAAAAAGATACAGAATATTTTGTTTGTTTAGACTAACCCTGGGCGGTACGTAGTTTCGGTAACTTCGCGATTCGTGTAGAACGCGAAGTTATCGTGCACTACGCAATTTGCGGCGTAGCGTAGCTGTTTTTCTTCTTCGCGCGCTCAATATACGTTCTCGCGCGCGCGGTGACGACCTACCGTGATTCTGCGTTCTACGACGCGACTTCCTATCCGTTCGCGGGCGCCACGAGATTTGGAATCCGGCCGCACGATCCCGCGAGAGTGTGCGAACGCGAACACGTCATTCGGACGCGCGATCTGACTTCCGGCGGCAGTGTTGGTAAGATCGCGATCCCGAACACGAAGAAACTACAATCTGGCGAAGAATATCTCTCGAGCATCATAAAACCTTCTCGAAAATGATGATTTTGCTCCAAAAACTCCTCAGATTGTGATTTGGCTGTAGTTTTTGTGCAAGGAGTCCTTTTTCTTTTTACTTTTTTTTCCAAGAGGAAGGAAGTGCCCCTGATTCTCAAACTTCCTGTTCATGTCCAGCAGGCTCCTCCCAGTGCTTTGTCCATGTGCTGTTCACTTTCATTTGGATTTGGAGCTGGAAGGATCACTTTTTGTGTCTGTCTGCTGCATCATATCATTGGATTGGATTTGAGGACTTTTGGATTTGAGATTTTACAAGTAAGTTGGAGAATTGGTGTACTTGTTTGTTTGATTGGGGCTTGTTTGTACCTACATTTTTTGGGGGATTTCCATCGTTTTTAAAATTTATTGTTGTGGCCTGTAGTTTCGGTAGGGGCCTAGTTGTTTTTCTTTGATTGGAATTTCAGCCAGTGGGCCCAGACTAGAGCCAGAGGTACCCATGGGTGCATGTTTCTGTGGTGTCTGTTGAATTTAAACATCATGTAGGGCATGCATGGATGGCATTGGATTAAATTGGTAAATGTGTTTTTGGGGTGTATTTCACTTTTTGGGTGTAATATATACCTTTGTTGGATGTGTGTGTGTGCTTGTTGTGTAACTTTCCAACCTTTCGTAGCCCTGTGGATTTTCGTTTTTGCATTTTTGTATTAAAGCTGTGTTGTTTAGCACTGCAGGCCTCCTTTGTCTGGTCATATTATTATAGGCCTGCTTGAGTTCCTTGTTTTCCATGGCCTGTTGTGACTGTGAGTGACCACGTGGCTTGGGGCCATTTTGTGGTGGTAGTTTAGTAGTGTGCTGCTTTTTCCATATAGGCCTGCATGTCTTTTCTTTGTTCCCCTTGGCTTATGCTTGTTGTGAACTTGTGGGTGGCCTGGCCATGTGGTGGCGGCCATTTTGTGGGACCAGCCACTGTGCTTTTGCCATAGGCCTCCAAGCTTGCGGCCTAGTCTGCCAGTAGGCCCAGAGATAGTCATCCTCATGGGTGCATAAAAACTGTTTCTGTGTTGTCTGTTGAATTGTAACATCATTTAGGCCATGGATGGCATTGGATTGAATTGCAAAATGTGGGTTTTGGGGTGGTATTTCAGTTTTTGGGTGTGTGTTAAATAAATAGGCCTTTTCAGCTACTAGGTAACCCTGGGCATTCAGCTCGTGGACTTTGGGCAACTCCGCACTGCGCGACAACGCGGACTTACACTTTTTATCTTCTTCGCACGCTCAATATACGTTTTCGCGCGCGCGATAACGACTTTTTGTGACGATTGCGATGCCGAACACGCAGAATTTACAATCTGGCGAAGAATATCTCTCGAGCAGCATAAAACCTTCTCAAAAATGATGATTTAGTTCATTTTGCACAAAAAACTCCTCAGGTTGTCATTTAGATGTAGTTTGGTGAGCAAGGAGTCACTTTTTTTGTTTTACAATTTTATTCACGAGGAAGGAAGTTGTTGGGTGGCCTGGCCATGTGGTGGTGGCCATTTTGTGGGACCAGCCAGTGTGCTTTTGCCATAGGCCTCCAAGCTTGCGGCCTAGTCTGCCAGTAGAGCCCAGAGGTAGTCATCATGGGTGCATAAAAACTGTTTCTGTGTTGTCTGTGGAATTTTGACATCATTTAGGCCATGGATGGCATTGAATTGAATTGCAAAATGGGGGTTTTTGGAGGGTCTATTTCACTTTTGGGTGTGTTAAATAAATGCCTTTTTGCGTGTGTAATTATAATTATGTGTTGTTGTAGTGGTTGTCTAACTTTCCAAACTGTTTTTAGCCATGTGGATTTTAGTTTTTGCATTAAAGCTGTGTGTGTTTTATCAGGGATCCTTTGTCTGCCCATATATAGGCCTGCTTGAGTTCATTGTTTGCCGTGCCTTGTGCCTGTGAGTCACCATGTTGCTGGGGGCCATTTTGTGGTGGTAGTTAGTAGTGTGCTGTTTTTGCCACATAGGCCTGCGTGTCTTTCCATTGTTCCTCTTGTCTTACTGCTTCCAAATCCATCCCCATTGCCAGCTGCAGCTCCCTGATGCTGCATACATCCCACGTGAGGCACAAATTTAGGCCAAACATGCTCCACTACATTTTAGTTTTTGTTCTTTACTATTCTTATTCTTCCAGAGTGTACACACTACACAGTAGCCAGGAAAGCCCTGGCCTTGTTGTCAAAGTCTCATAAATGGCTACAATGTGTGTTGTTGTTCACTGAGTTTCTAAAATTTAATAATTGAGGCCACCACACACTAAGTTCTATATTATATTTCTTTGATTTGTGCTATCGTTTGACTGATGTTGTTCTGGCTTTTTTGCTTTTAGGTGCACAAAGACTGAGGAGGAGGTGTGTCATCATTGCCCGTTGCACTGCCAGACAGACATCCTGCTGCTGTACACAACGTGACGTGTGACCTGACCAGACATCTCTGCAACTGAGTGCTGCTGACATCTGAAGAAGATGGGCCCAAAGAAAGCAGGTACCAGGTCCTCCAGTACCAAGAAAGTTGCTATTGAGAAGAAGGAACAGAAGAAGGAAGTGACACTTAAGTCTGGTGTGCCGCCCAATACCTTTTTCGGAAAAAAAATTACGCCTGCAGCAGCGGTGTCCGGGGGGCAAGCTGGGGGCAGCACCTCCGCATCAGTGGGCCCAGCCCACCAACCCAGGCCCAAGCACATGAGTGTGGAAGAGGTAGCCAGCCTAATGGTGGAAAGCAGTGATGCTGAGCCTGAGATAAACTTATCGCTATCTCAAAGTAGTACCCAATCAACGCAGGAGGAAACACAGCAGATAAGTGGTCAACAATAACAGCCGCAACCACCGCCCGCAATAGTAGTTGTTGTTCCTCCCGAAGTAGGGGCAGTTCAGGAAATTGAGCCTCATGCAGAGGTAGAAGAAGAAGCCACTCATTCAGAAGATCCATTGTCTTCCAAATCTCCAGCAAGGAAAAGGAGGAGTAGTCCATCAAGTTCTTCGCCAAGCCCCCCTTCTGATGATCTAGATGCCACTTGGAAGCCACAAACTGAGTCTGAGAGGGAGCCACGTCCCAAGACCAAGCTAGGGAAAAGGAAGGTTCCAGAAAGCCTTACACTTTTGGAGGTCGATGTAGAACAGCAGGATGATGATGATGATGATGAGCCAGTCATCACGAACATCACTCCCGGCCCCGAGGAGATGGAGACTAACATTATTACCCTATCCAAAATCGCTGCGAGGGATGTAGCACGCATACCTCCACAGGTAACACCAACACGACCTACAGCTTCCATATTTGCATTAGCAAAGGCCCGGCAGCGACCTACATCCAGCACAACCACCACCTCAGTAGAAGTAGGTAGTGGTACAGCAGCACAGAGTCAAATTCAACACACACCCTCCAGTTCATCCGGCATTGGAAGTGGCACCTCCAGCAAGAGGCCAAAGTTAAGCTCCCCAGTTTGGGACTTCTTTACGGTTAGCGAAAAGGAGGAGAACATTGCTATATGCTCCATTTGTAATACCTCTGTTAGTCGTGGTAAGCTTGGTACAAACTATGGTACCGGAGGCCAAATGACTCATCTGAAAAAACACCACTTGATCAGCTGGGAGGACCACCTTCGTGGCATAAAAACTGCAACCATTGGTGTTGGTGGGGATAAAGGAGTAGAAGATCCGATCACGGTGGAAGAGGAAGGACAGGGGGACATTCTCTCTGGTAGTGGTACACAAGGTGTCCCTGACCCCAGCAGTGCAGTGTTAACGTCGCCCACATCTTCAGCAACATCTCAGTGGCACAAGAGTAAGAGTCAGCCTGAGACACCAAGGAGTACCGCAATCAAAAAAGTGCGTTGTTGAGCCTAAGAGAGGAAAACCATGCAGCCTACCTTTATCAGCATGTTTGGGGGGAGGGCAGTACGAACCCAACCACCCAATAGCACGTTTGTACAATGCGAAGCTGGCTAAAATGTTAGCACTGGACCTTCTCCCTTTTCTTTTGTTGAAGGGGTGGGTTTTCTGGAATTTGTGTCAACCATCTGCCCAAAATGGCATGTTCCCAGCCGCTACTATTTTGCCAGAGTTGCTGTTCCAGCACTACATCACGACGTGCTGGAATTGCTTGGAAAAGTACCTTGAAGCAGAGTGCTGTTCACAGTATCCACCTGACAACAGACATGTGGACCAGTTGCCAAGCCACAGATTACATGTGCATCACTGCACACTGGATCTCTTTTGCGGGGGTTAGAGAACAGATATCTGCTGGTGTTGAGCGCTGCTGAGATTTTTCATGCCACTCGCAAACATGCAACTGTAGCCATGTTTGCCATGGAGAAATCTCATACTGCTGCAAACATTTTGGAAGAGTTTAACACCAAGGTCTTTGAGTGGCTGCGCCCAAGAGGGCTTAAGATTGGTTTTGTTGCCACGGACAATGGCAGTAATGTAGTTAAGGCCATGGGCGATGGTGGCTATTTCAGGGTCCCGTGTTTGGCACACTGCATTAACATTGTTGTTCAAGACTTTTGAAAAATGAATCCAAAGTCAGCAACTTACTGGCCACCTGCAGAAGAATACGCACACATTTCAGCCATTCTTTTAAAGCCCGGAAGCAGCTGAGGGTCATTCAACGTGAGCATAAAATGCCAGTCAAAGCGCTCATCCAGGAGGTGCCAACACGTTGGAACTCAACTTATTACATGCTTGATCGTCTGTTTGAACTGTACATACCACTCAATGCTTATGTCATGCAAAGATTAGGGAACCTACTGTGAGAGGCATGACCGTTGAGATGGGTCAATGGGACCTCATTAAATGCCTGACTGAGATGCTACTTCCTTTTGAGATCTTCACACGTGAAGTCAGCAGGGAGGACTGTACTATGGGCCAAGCTATCCCATTGTTGCACATGCTAGAGCAACAGCTGAAGGAGGTGTCTGAAACGTACGCAGGTATGGATGACAAACAAGACGCATATCATTTGGCGGAGACCTTAGCTGCTCGCTTATCTGAAAATACAAGGATTCAAAATAACATTTTGTCACAACAACATTACATTAGTGCCACAATTTTGGATCCACGGTGCAAAGTATTTCTGAACAGCAAGGCAGTAATTCCTTTTCGGAAGTGGATGTTGCCAACTACAAAACTTTGATAGCTAAGGAAGCCACTATTTTCGAAAGCGAACGGCTGTTAATTACAGGCCCCCACCCCAGGCCATAACAAGTACTACAGGGCATCCAGAGTCAAGCTCTACTTCGGAGCCTGAGGGCAGTGCGTTTGCCTCCCAGCAGTCACCTACACCAACATTAACATCAACAACAGCAAGAACGGGATCATCCACAGTACAATCTGCAACTGATTGGTTTCTACGGCAGGGGTATGGTAAGTCCAGTGCTGATGCAAAGGCAAAAGAGGCCGAGCACATCAGAGCACCCTGAACATTGAGCGGACGGTCCAGGCCTATCTGGATGACCCAACAGAGGTCTTCATGGATCGAAACCCATTGGTGTATTGGTATGGGAAAAGAAGCCAATGGACAGTGCTCAGCAGGCTGGCGATAAAGTATCTGGCTTCCACTGTCGCAAGTGTCTCATCTGAGCGTGTTTTCAGTGCTGCTGGTGCCATTGTAACTTCGAAAAGGACCAGTCTCTCGCCCAAAAGCGTGGAGAGGTTAACCATGATCAAAATGAATCAGCACTTTATACCACCGGATTACAAAATACGTGAATCACAGCAGGAAGAGGAGAGCGACTTGGATGACGTAAGTAGTGCGTTACAGGACCTACTTCTGTCCGAACCAGCAGAGTTTGAGGACGAGCTCCTCTTCCCTGACAACTAGGCTTTCAAATTGTTACTTTCTTCCTTCCTTTATTTGTCTGTGTATCTGTCTTTCTGGTTCAAATCAAATCACAACAAATCCATCACTGCCGTCTTCTCTTTTTATTTCCCTATTGGAGTTGCACGTCTGTGCATTTAACTGTCCACTCTTCAGAGTCCTGCTTCATCTTCCTGTCTCGCCCTAGTACATTTCCATCAAGCCAGACATTGGAGTACAACAAATGTTGCCTTTAACAGTCCCTCCATAAGAAGTGAAACATGACTATAGCTATCCTCCGTTTTGTTTCCGAGCCGAAACTCATCAGTGTCCGAAGGCTACCGCCTCTGCAGGCATCCACAACTCTTCACTGTCAGAACTTGGGCAGGCATCCAAAAGTAAACTCATCACTGTCCGAAGGCTACAGCCTCGGCAGGCATCCAAAGCTCCTCACTGTCAGGACAGAAGGTACTTGGCAGAGAAAGACAAGACTCTTCGAAGAAACTTGCTGACATTTGTGCAAACTCAATTGACCAGCAATGAGCGCTACCCAGGCCACGGCCCATCATCACAGTTCTGACCATGTGAAACAACTTAAACTGTGACAAAGTGCCACAGATGAATAAGACGAAAACCGAAACAGCGACTAACACTCAAAATGAATGTGGACTGGAGTAATGATGAGGCCACTGCACCGTTAAAAAAACCACACACCTGTCAGAACTAGGCATCTGATGATCTGACAGCCAAAGAGAAGAGCAAGACAGGTAATGATGGAATGCATTGGATGCTTGCAGACTCTGAGCGATTGCTGTTGTTTGTTGTGTTGATGTTGTGCATGAAGTCGAACTCTACTCTACTAGTTAATCTACAAAGTGACTCAAGTGACAGTCAATGTTTCCCTTCTTGTTGTTTAATAACCAAATTGTACTCCTACTACTGCAGGTGCAGGCCAATATCTGTTGCAATTTTTTAATATGGAATATGGACTTAATCGGAGTCACTACAGACTGAGTTGGAGTTGGACAACACGTACCACACCATGATGATGACCATACTATCTTTGCACGCAGTCAGTCAGTTGGATCGGAGATGATTGAAGGAATAACTGCTTTTCATGAAGTGGCATAAGGTAAACATAAACACAACAATTCAACAAGAAAGTAAACACAGCAGACCTACATGTCCATGTAGTGGTGGAGTCGAGTGTAGTCATGACTGACAGCGGCACATTGATTTTATCACTTAATTTTGAAAATGCTAAGTTGCTGTATATATGCCTTTTGTCTGGCTCTGTCAAAAATTAAGGTAAATGGAGGTTGGGTCACGGGCTGGTGCTGTGGTGGGCCTGTTCTGTCCTGTTGTTGTTGTAGCTTAATGCTGTAAACAGAATATACACGATATATCCAAGCCGCCTCAGTCTGAAAGTGTTCTCTCTTCTCTTCTTGGACTCCACCATAATTGATGCTTTTTTTTATTCATTGATTTTTCAATACCCCTTTTGTTTTTCCATCTAGTTGTTACAGGCCGGCCTTTACCCTGTGCTATACTGGGAGACACAACTCACATTTACCTTACCAATCCGCATCAGGAAGGCCACCAAGATTTATGTGCGGAGCGTCCATGGAAGATAGGACCAAGAGGAAGGGCGAGATTCAACTCCACAATTTGACCAGGATAATACAGTAACTTTAGTATCATTCATCATTCATCTTTTAATTAATTGGAATCCTTTTTTCTCTTCAATCATTACGACTGTGTGTTGTGTGTTGTTGTTTGTTTGCTAATTGATCCCTACAACTATTTTTTAATTTTCTTTGCTATCTTTAAAAGTAAGCCCAGTACAACATGGAATTTGGGTCTCTGAGGGCATATTACAGGCAAGGCAAATTGCATAGAATATACTGCTGCCCTGTACTGTCTAATTGTCTAGTAGGAGTTAATAAGTACTACTCATTAACCATCAAGTTATCTTCATCATCATGCATGCATTTCCTATTTTCTCCCTTTATAGATTTTTGGATAAGATCATGGTCGTCTGCCAAGATTGCGCTTTGCTTTTGTTGTCCATGCGTACTGTTTTTCTTTCTCAAACCTTTCCCCAAACCCCCTTCCCATCCATTCATCAAACCCTAACCCTCTTCCCCCGGGCTGTGATTTATATTGAGGTGTGATGTGACTACATAAAATGTACACCAATTGATCACCACGCTTGCTGGGGCAGATGTGGTGAAAGCAACACTAATTCAATTTCAAGGCAGGGCGAGGAACTTCTTCTGCTTGCCCACCCATGCTCAGTCTATGTGCAAGCCGTCACCGGCTAATAGTACATCATAATTAATTGCCGGCATTGATTGGATTCATCATCAAACTCCTACCACACAGCAGTAAAGGTTACGAATTACGATTGTGTTAAGTTAAGTGACTCACTCGACACAACTACAGTTTGTAACTTCTTGTACTAGGCTGTCCCCACCACCATTATGTTTTATTTGGTTGCAATATTGTTTGTTTGGCAGTCTTCTTCTGTACTGTATTTTACTTAGTTCTACTACTCCTCCACAGTCGCTCTCAGGCAAGTGACTGTCTCTTTTTATTTTTTTAGCAAATGCCTACTGCCAGTGTCTACTCTACTACTACCACCACAACCATGGGATCTTCTCCATTCTCTTGGGAAACCATGCAGCCATCGCTGTGCCGAACGTAATCATCATCAATCACAGGTAAGATAAGTTTGGTGGGAGGTATAATGGACTAGGAGGAGAAACTGACAGTACTAGTAGGACAAATAACTCAGTGAGGGTACCGCATCTATCTGTTTGTGTTACATCATCAGCAGATTATTTAAATCAAACACTGGCTGCGGCCCTGCAGCAGCAAGGAAACCATGTGACGTTAATTCGTAAAACAGTAACCCCCACAAAACATTAACATTGTATGTTTAAGTATAAATATAATTTATTACCCTAACAAAAATAAACTATCCCACACCTGACCCACCCCTCTCCCTAACCCCAACCAATGTCCAAAACGAAAAAAGTCCAAAGAATGTCCAGAAACCCCAACGCCCAATTCCCACCCACCAACAAAAGGAATAAAAAGGGGCAATGCAACAGGGTCCTATAGTTGTTATATTCGGTGGGCTTTTAGGTGTTTGTCCACCAGTATTTTGACACGCTCCTCTAGTTGCTCCTCTAGCCGTGACACCCGGAGGAGAATCTTGCGGCGAAATGCCCTGCAGTGGCATCCAGGGTGGGGGACAGCAGTGCTGGCTGCTAGAGAATTGCGGCGGCGGGCGGCTGCCAGTCCGCGGCGCCGTACCACTGGAGGTGGGGCCTGGCTGGGGCCCGGGGCATCGGATGAGGCTGCAGCTGCTGCCGCCTCCTCCTCATCCGCCTGAGCCACCAGCCGCCGGTACTCCTCAGTTTCCGGCGCCGGGCCCTGGCTGCCAACTCCTTCCGGGATGGTTTTTCTTGGGAAGGAGTACTATCTATATCAAGAAAGAAAAAGAATATTGCTGTAACCAGTACTCTTAGCAAAACAGTAACACAAAATTGATTCAACACATAATGGCACAGAAGCACTAGCAAGAAGCACAGTACATAACATTTGTGGTAATAATCTATCTATCCTCCCACTTCCTCGGCCTCTAACATTTGTGGGAGTTTCAGGCATTATACTAGCACTATGGACTCCAGTACACAGTACACCAGTCTTCTTCTTATCTCTAGTTTAGCGAAATGACATAACCTGGTTGTAGCCGGCATGCCAGCTCGGTCATCTATGCTTGCACCCAAGACAAACATACGAGTCATGATGCAGACTCACGTTAGTTTGATTTACTACTGTCTGCAGGTGGGGAAGCTCGTATTTTTCTATTACGGGTGGCACTGGCCATACTCTCTCTGTTACATGAAGGGCAATTGGTCAATTTCACTTTCACAGTGCCCTGGCTACTACAAATAGGCAGATTATATATCTGATCCAATGATCATTGCTTTTATATGGGACGACGACATAAGGTCAGTAGCGGTCGGTGGTGGGACTCGGGGAGTGCTGCCGGGCGGTGAAGTGGGGAGGGGCAGGGTGGGGGTAGTAAACTATGGATTACGGCCAATTACAGGTAAGTAAACATATAAATAAATAAAACTAATTTTGTTGCGCCCACTGCATCGCTTTTGGCGGTGCAGTGCGCACAATGAAATCGCTTTATTTATTTTTATGTTTACAGTAAAGTTACCTGTATTTGGACGCGTAATACATTGTTTACTTCTACCCTCCACCCTGCCCCTCCCACATCGGCTTTGCTACTCTGGCGCGGTTTCTTTTACATTCCCTTAAAACTAAAACTGTGCATCCCGTGACAGTCTCCACCTATGCTGTCTATGATGAATACATACAGGCATCCATCCATTCTAAGTAAATGTCAATCATTCTTCTTAATCTCTCCACAAACCTTACTTTGTTTCACCAACAACAACCCATGCGTCCACTCACTCCGTTGCTTGCCTTGGCTTTGAGTTTCACCCAAACACCGCTGATGATTCTTGCTATCCACAGTATCCACCCATACTGTGTCGCCCACCCAGGCAGGCATCCATTCTTCTTTCACCTTCCACCCATCCTTTAACAACACATGCATCTGATTCCTATCAGCCACCTATCCATGCTGCCAACGTATCCTTCTCTGCCAGTCATCATATTAAATCTCGCCCGTCCTTCCTCCTTCCACCCGTCTTTCCCTTTTTGTTCAACACATCCATCAAGGTCATCTGATCTGACTTTTAGTCTCCTCCATAAAACTTTCACAGCTGAGTTGGAGTCAGATAGAAGAGGCCATTGGTTAATCAAGTCACGCTGGTAATGCTATTGCTACTGCATTGCTAATGCTAAGTAAAGGGTGTCTTCTTCAACCGTTGTATAATGTTCACTACAACTTCATACCTAATAAGTCTCAACAACAGTACAGTGAGTGAAGTCAACACCCTTCCAGCTAGTGCAATGTCAATAAGTAATGAATATAACTTACCACCGCCCGCCACTGCTGCTGGCTCACCCCCTGTAGCTCCTGCAGGTGCTGCATCTCCTGCCCCCTTCGGAATGGTAGAATCACCGCTGGCCCCGCCGTGCACTGGTGGTCGCTAGTACGCCTAGATAAAAACATGACACAATTTTAGATGCCTGTACACCTCCCCCTATTTATTCGTTTTCACTAGCAAGAATAAAAAAAAAAATTAATACATACATATTATACATCACATTCACTAGTCCAAATCGGGTACTAGAGTAGAGTCAGTAGACACTAGTAGTGTTATGCTCCCTAGGGTCATTATTATACCATACTCTACTCTTTGCAAAGTTAGCCTGAGCCATGCAACCATTTTTCGCTTCATGTCTTTTGCGCATGTTACCTCGCAGCTTGTTGTGCAGTAACAGTAAGACGCCTTTTGAGCCCACATGAGCACATACAGCTACTGTCTGAGCGTTGCGTACAAGAGGTTGAAAAACAAGCCACTTTGTTATGGAGTTCGGTTAGTCCGTATTGCTTAGCCATAAGTAACATGTTACACTTTTTGGCAGGACTGAGAAATGCTTGCATTATACTATCTAACGAGCACCATTATTCTCAGGCAGAAGATTCCCTTCTACGAACCAGAGATTTGCAGAGCTTATGAATGATGCATGTAACCAGTAATTCTACGTTCTACGGTGAGGAGTCTCCCAGAATTCGCACAGATCTTTTGTCTTCTATCATCATGTACTTGTTGTAACAATGTTTATTGTTTTAATCTTATGCATTTTGCTGTTGGAGCTGGCTGGAGTACACTGAATTTTATAGAACAACATGCAGAGCTTGTTAGTTGAAAATAAACCTTTTGAACTTACACATAGACTCTGTGGTATTTGGTGTGGTGGTGGTGGTGGACTTACACGAGTGAGTGAGCGTAAGGGTGTTATATGTTCTGGGTTGTGTAATCATTGGGTATCTTCGGGTGGGGGTTCGGGACCTAATGAGACACTATAGCTAGTCGTTCAGGGGATTGTGGGTTCAATTCTGACTGAGGTGTGAGGAACGTCCAAGTTCCAAACTCCCATCACCAACATCCTATTTTCTTGTGCCTAGTTCTGCATGGGGCTGTGCAGAATCCCCACATCAGTAGTAGTATGTACTATATCCTATCAAAAATAGTCAAATATCTGGTTGGGCATTTTGTTTGTGGTAATTGTCAAAGCCTCAAGATTAAGAAGCCTAGAAGAGGACAACCGAAAGGACTGGACTCAGTGGCTAGAAGCTATTGGTCAATCTGAGTTTTATTAAAAACCGTAAAATAAAGAGTGGCAATGCAAACTGGGCAAGCTTAGCGACAGACTAATAGTAGTAGTACAGACATTCATAGCAGAGGCAGTTAGAACTTAGAGGCAGGGATAACCAGAATTTAGAAACAGATAGTCAAGTCAAGATCAAAGAATCTTTTGTAAAAAATAGAATTAGGGAGTGGAACCAGAATTAATAGTTCAGAAAAAATAAGGTGCAGTAAAAGTTAGGGCAATATAATTGTTAATATTAACCACTGGAGGACTTACTGGGACCAGCAGCAGGGCCCTCGGTAGAGGAGCGGTCCTCTGGTGGTTGTCCCGCCGACTCGTACCCCGTCTTCTTGCCCCTGGGTGCTGCAGATCAGTGATCATGTAAGATATAATAAAGAAAGACACAAACATTAAGGATTGCTGTGAAACAAATAAATTATCTAAAAAAACGCTCAAAAAACGTTTTAGGAAACAAAAATTGCAATAAAATTGACCTATCTAATCCGATCGACTACTGGCTTGCGGGATTTATGGACAGTCTACTTATTTAGGAACACTAATTCAGTGTTCCATTCTGATTGATTCAAATAAAATCCAGAACACTAACTAAGCCTAAGTACCACCTGACCTAGCCCACCTATTCCAGGCGGGCCAATTGTTCATAAAGTCAGCATTTCCATTTTTTTAGCCCTCAAAAATGCATAGATGAGAAGGAGGACACATGCATAAATTGGTGCATAATGTATACACCAAATTGTTGGTTGGTTGCGTCTGATGTTCTATAGCTGACTGACACTGCTAAGCCTACCACTCACTAAACAAACTACAAAAGGTTCTACTAAGGACTGGGGTAAGCAGCACTGAGTGACAGAGGATGCGTCACGCAGACCGCTCAAAAATTATCAACTAATAGTAACTAAACCTAGTATCAATCCATCCACCACTATTTGACAGGAGGACAAAGGAAGGACTAGAGTCTCTCTAGCAATAGCATTACCTAACTGAATTTCTCTAAAGTAAACTCTTACATAATAATAAGGACAAGCGAGCGCAAAGTTGCAAACAAGTAAGAGTAGCGCCCAGCACCTGTGTCCTACAATCACAGAAGATTTTGAAACGTAATTTACCTGCAATGTAAGCAGCAGTATTCTTGTTATTTGTAAAAAATGTATACACAAATCACAATACTTATACTACTATATATATTAGCTACTCACCAAGCCCCACGACCTCGACACCTAGCAGGTCCAACAGGTCCTGCTCCCGGTCCAGGATATCTGACCACCGGTGTGCCAGCTGGTTATGGGTGCGCCGGACCACTGAGCAGCGAAACACTGCCCGGCGCACCTTCGCCCACTGGCGGTGACGCTCCTGGGTAGGGTACCCGGAGCCTGGCCTGCCGCCTGCTGCCAAGGTCAAGGGGAGGTGGCGCTGAACAAAAAAAACAAGGGCGGCCACCTCCGCCTCACTAAAAAGCTGGCGGGCTTGCACCCCTGCAGGGCGCAGTCTGCCGCAAGGCAGGCGGCTCTTGGGTGCATGCGCCTTGCCCTTCGAGCCGTTACTGCTGCTGCTACCCTTCGCCATGGTTCTGGGGTGGGAGGAGGCGAAAAAGAAAAGTTAGAAGGGAAAAATAAAGTTAGGGGAAGAAGTAGGAGCTTAATGAAGAAAGTTATATAAAACAGTCTGGCTTTTGACTGCTGCTGGAGGGCTGAAGGCTGTGAGCTTTGGGAAATGACTGCTCATTGGGGGAAACTTTGTGTTATTGCAATCTTCATGTGAATCGTTCTTGTCGTTTCATATATCGATATTGAGAAAATAATTATTAAGGGGCACGAGAGGATTCATTATTCCAGGTACTACAGTACCACCTACTGGGATTTTTGAAGGAAGAACCTAGAGTATTCCAAGATTAAGGTGACTCACTCATTCTGACAAGGGAAGGCTCACTTTACTACTATATCAGACAGAGGGTACACTAATTCCAGCCCTGAAGAAGTCCTGTTGGGACGAAACACGTTGGCTACTACAAAATGAAAGAAGTAGTTTTTAAAGAAATAATTCCTTCGAGTCTGTGCATCATATGTTTAAACTAATGCTTAAATTCCCTACTTTTTAAATAACCTGTATGTCATTACAAAAAATGACAAAGGGTGGGTGCTGAATCATGCTTTTTATTGTTGATGAAGCTTCTCTGGTGTGGAAGATTAAAATGACAGGTCTTCCAGATTCATGCACCGCTGTATTCATAGCTTAACCAGCACCCACTATAGTGATAAGTGTGGTATTCTTTTGCCACAGTCTCTTATTGTAAATCACTTGCTTTCATAAAGGTCAAGGGTGTCAGGATACCCCTACCCTGATCCCTAAAATCTAATTTATTTTACATTTTCAGGACACAGGGACTGAGTCCCCATGTCCGGTAATAGGAGCTGCAACATTGTCTTTCATGTTGCAGCCAGCCAATCAGATCGCTCGCTCCCGCGAGACTCACAGTCCCGTGGGTGCAACCCAGCTCATGGGAAAACAGCTTTGCAACCAATCAGATACCCCAATTCTTAAGATTTGGGCCCTGTGGAATTCTCACAGAAGTCTAGCTAGTTAGACTGTTAATATATCAATAGATTTTGAACATTAATTTCTCAAAAATGACTAAACAGATTTACACCAAATCACAAAAGCATGCTTTTTGGATGAAAACCTAGCTTTCTGCCAGATTTGGTGTAATTCTGTTCAGCCATTTTGGCTATATTGTTTTTTTAATTTTTCCAATAGAAAATATAGTGGGATGAAAGTGTTTTGGGAGCCCCCTGTTTTTCTCAGCCCCCACTTGATAGATCACCCCAAAACTTTCCAGGAAGGAGCTGAAGTGGATGAGATTTTTTTGTTGGAATATTTCATGAAGATTCATCAAACAGTGCTAAAGTTATTATCAAAACAAAAAATGGTCTTCCTATGGAATCTCTGACTTATGCATAACTAACTACAAAATGGGAAACACCACTGGCTATAATCCTCCACACTGCCCTGGGGACCACCACCCCCCCAGGGCACAAATTATGTTAATATGGGGGTCCGTTACGGACCCCTGGCCCTGGGGACCACCATCTCTGCAGGGCTTTTATTATGATTGGAGGGGCCGTGCGGCCCCCTCCTGGAGCCCTCCTTGGCCCTGGGGACCGCCACCCCCCATGGCTGGCCCCAGCAATGTCCCAGGCCGCCCAGCAAATTTTAAAAAAGCCGGTGTCTCGCGGGAGGACCCACCCCCTCCCTGGACCATTGTGCAAACGCGGCTCCTGGCGCGTTCTGGATTGCGGGATTAAGCCCCCTTGAATACTAAGGGTCCTTAGGGGCCAACTAACCCACCAGGTATCTCCAGTAAGCCCCACACAGTGGGATTGCTGAGAGGTGGTCCGAGGTCATGCCCCTTTTTACACCACTCTGCAAACGCGCCTCTTGGCGCACTGCTGGTGGGGCGATGAGGTCCTCTTGTGTCCTGAGGACCTCAGGACTAAAGTGAACTTCATCCCCTGAAGAGCAGGGCACCAGGAGGCACGTTTGCAGAGTGGTGTAAAAAGGGGGCGTGGCCTCGGACCACTCTCCGCAATCCAGCTGTGTGGGGCTTACTAGAGATAACAGGAGGGCTAGTTGGCCCCCAGGGACTCTCAGGAGGCAAGGGGACTTCATCTCCCGACCAAGTGCGCGCCAGGAGGTGCGTTTGCAGAGTGGTGGAGAAAGGGGGTGTGGCCTGTGTCCACCTCTCAGTAATCCCACTGTGTGGGGCTTACTTGAGGTAACAGGTAGGCTAGTTGGCCCCTAAGAACCCCCACAAGTGAAGGGGACTTCAATCCCCATCCAAGAGCACACCAGGGAGCGCGTTTGCAGAGTGGTGGGCAAATGGGGCGTGGTTTGCTATGAGAACTTAGCAATCCTGTTGTGTGGGACTTACTGAAGGTAATAGGAGGGGTAGTTGGCCCACAAAGATGTCCTTGGGGGCCGACTACCCCTCCTGTTACCTTCAGTAAGTCCCACACAGTCGGATTGCTAACAGGTCTTCGGAGGCCAGGGCCCCCTTTCTCCACCACTCTGCAAACACGCCTCCTGGCACACTACGGGTTGGGGGATGAAGTCCACTTTACTCCTGAGGGACTTTGGCGGCCAAGTAGCCCTCTTGGTACCTCCTGTAAGTCCTATGCAGCAGAATTCCTGAGCGCTGTTTGGAGGCCCAGCTCCCTTTCTCTACCACTCTGCAAACGCGACTACCAGTTAAAGAAGCATTTGTAATGTAATAGGTCTCGCATTTGCAAGAGTTAGAGCTATTAGCGTTGTAAATCTAAAAGTGTTTTATTAATGTTTCTTGGAGTGGAGTGGATGTAGGTTGTGTGTAGTGGAATTATGTGGTATGTTGTGCAGTGAAATTATGTGGATAGAAAGTATGTGGTATTTAGTGTATAGGAATTATGTAGAGTGGGATTAGGTGTTATGGAGAGTAATTATGTGGTATGGTAGTCTGTGTTGTGGAGTGGTAACCTCAGGTTTAGTCTTCCTCTATTCTATAGAAGCTAAACTATGAACTCAATGAGACAAAAACAGAAGGAATCACTGAGAAGCACTTCTGGACCGAGTCAGAGGTATGAGCAGGGCCACTGGAAATATGCAACAGTTTGGCTGCACCAACTTTGGCACAGTTATACATTTTCCGCATTAGCCACATAATTCATCATCTGCTGCCTAATCTGCACATTTGAACAAGAAAAGCCTTGTTTCTAGCTCAAACGGCTTAAACGTTACAAAAATGAAGCGACAAGTGTTACAGCGTGGTGGAAGGTCCTTTGTAAACCTAGAATGGTCACCTGTTACTTATTGCTAAATGTGGGAGTTAAAGTTAAATTGGTACTAATGTTGTGTAAGCTACTCTGTCTTCTTTATGCGCCTCTCTTGCCTCTTTCTGCATTTCTGTTGCTTCTTTCTGCACCTTTCTTTCTTTTCGGCACTTTTCTTGCCTCTTTCTGCACATCTCTTCTACTTTCTGCACCTCTTTTGCCTCTTTCTGCCCCTCTGTTGCCTCTTTCTGCACCTCACTTGCTTCTTTGTGCACCCCTCTTGCCTCTTTCTGCACCCATGTTCCTTCTTTCTGCACCCCTCCTGCCTCTTTCTGCACCTCTGTTCCTTCTTTCTGCACCTCTCTTGCTTCTTTCTGCACCCCTCTTGCCTCTTTCTCCACCCCTCTTCCCTCTTTCTGCATCTCCGTTGCTTCTTTCTGTACTTATCTTGCGTCTTTCTGTACTTCTCTTGCTTCTTTCTGCACCCCTTGTGCCTCTTTCTGCACCCTCTTCTCTTTCTGCACTCCTCTTGCATTTTTCTGCACCTTTGTTCCTTCTTTCTGCACTTCTTTTGTTACTTTCTGCACCTCTCTTGCTTCTTTCTGCACCCCTCTTGCCTCTCTCCATCCCTCTTCCCTCTTTCTGCACCTCTGTTGCTTCTTTCTGCACTACTCTTGCTTCTTCCTGCACCTCTCTTGCTTCTTTCTGCACCACTTGTGCTTCTATCTGCACCCCTGTTCCCTCTTTCTGAACCCCTCTTGCCTCTTTCTCCATCCCTCTTCCCTCTTTCTGCACCCCGTTCCTTCTTTCTGCTCTTCTTTTGTTTCTTTCTGCACCTCTCTTGCTTATTTCTGCACCCCTCTTGCCACTTTCTCCACCCCTGTTCCCCCTTTTTGCATCTCTTTGGCTTCTTTCTGCACTTCTCTTGCCTCTTTTTCCACCCCTCATCCCTCTTTCTGTACCTCGGTTGCTTCTTTCTGCATTTATTTTGTTTCTTTCTGCTCCCCTCTTGCCTCTTTTTCCTCCCCACTCCCCCCTTTCTGCATCTCAGTTCCTTCTTTCTCTACCCCTCCACCCCCTTTCTGCATCTCTGTTGCTAAATTCTGCACTTCTCTTGCCTCTTTCTGCACCTCTGCTCATTCTTTCTACAACCCTTGTGCCTCTTTCTGCACTCCTCTTCCCTCTTTCTGCTCCCCTCTTGTCTCTTTCTGCACCTCTGTTGCTTCTTTCTGCACTTCTTTTGTTTCTTTCTGCACCTTTCTTGCTTCTTTCTGTACCCCTTGTGCCTCTTTCTGCACCCTTCTTCCCTCTTTCTGTACCCCTCTTGCCTCTTTCTGCACCTATGTTGCTTCTTTTCGCACTTCCCTTGCTTCTTTCTGCACTTCTATGTTGCTTCTTTCTGCACTCCTCTTGCTTCTTTCTGCACCCTTCTTCACTCTTTCTACATCTCTCTTGCCTCTTTCTGCACCCATGTTCCCTTTTTCTGCACCTCTCTTGCCTGTTTCTGCAACTCTCTTGCCTCTTTCTGCAGTTCTCTTGCCTCCTTCTGCACCTCTGTTGCTTCGTTCTGCACTTCTCTTGCCTCTTTCTGCACCCCTGTTGCTTCAGTCTGCCCTTCCCATGCTTCTTTCTGCACCTGTCCTGCTTCTTTCTGCACCCCTGTTGTCTCTTTCTGCACTCGTCTTCCCTCTTTCTGCACCTTACTTGCCTCTTTCTGCACTTTTATTGCTTCTTTCTACACCTCGGTTGCTTCTTTCAGCAATTCTCTTGCCTCTTTCTGCACTTCTCTTGCCTGTTTCTGCACATCTGTTGCCTCTCTCTGCACCTCTCTTGCCTCTTTCTGCACCTCACTTGCTTCTTTCTGCACCCCTCCTGCCTCTTTCTGCACCCTCTTGCCTCTTTCTGCACCCCTCTTCCCTGTTTGTGCAACTCTCTTGCCTATTTCTACACCTCTCTTCCCTCTTTCTGCACCACTCTTGCCTCTTTCTGTACCTCTGTTGCTTCTTTCTGTACTTTGCTTGCCTCTTTATGCACCCCTCATGCCTCTTTCAGCACTTCTGTTGCTTCTTCTGCACTTCTCTTCCTTCTTTCTGCACCCCTTGTGTCTCTTTCTGCACCCATCTTCCCTTTTCCTGCACGTCTCTTGGTTCTTTCTGCACTGCTCTTGCCTCTTTCTGCACCCCTCTTGCCTCCTTCTGTACCTTTGTTGTTTCTTACTGCACTGCTCTTGCTTCTTTCTGCACCTCTCTTGCTTCTTTCTGCACCCCTCTTGCCTCTTTCTGCACCCCTCTTGCCTCCTTCTGCACCTCTGTTTGTTCTTTCTGCACTGCTTTTGCTTCTTTCTGCACCTCTCTTGTAAATTTCTGCACCCCTCTTGCCTCTTTCTCCGCCCCTCATTGTTCTTTCTGCACCTCTGTTGCTTCTTTCTGCACTTCTCTTGCTTCTTTCTGCACTTCTCTTGCTTCTTTCTTTACTTCTCTTGCTTCTTTCTGAACCCCTCTTGCCTCGTTCTGTACCCCTTTTACTTCTTTGTGCACCTCTCTTGCCTCTTTCTGTACCTCTTTTGCCTGTTTCTGCAACTCTCTTGCCTCTTTCTGCACTTCTCTTGCCTCCTTCTGCACCTCTGTTGCTTCTTTTATGCACTTCTCTTCCTCTTTCTGTACCCCTCTTGCCTCTTTATGCACCTCTCTTGCTTCTTTCTGCACTTCTTTAGCTTCTTTCTGCACGTCTGTTGGTTCTTTCTGCACTGCTCTTGCTTCTTTTTGCACCACTGTTGCAAATTTCTGCATCCCTCCTGCCTCTTTCTGTACCCCTCTTCCCTCTTTCTGCACCTCTTTTGCCTGTTTCTGCAACTCTCTTGCCTCTTTCTGCAGTTCTCTTGCCTCCTTCTGCACCTCACTTGCCTCTTTCTGCACTTCTCTTGCTTCTTTCTGCACCCATCTTCCCTTTTTGCGCACATCTCTTGCATCTTTCTGCACCTCTCTTGCCTCATTCTGCACATTTCTTGGTTCTTTCTGCACTGCTCTTGCCTCTTTCTGCACCCCTCTTGCCTCTTTGAGCATCCCTTTTGCTTCTTTCTGCACTTCTCTCTCCTTGGTCTGTACCCCTCTTGCCTCTTTCTGCACCTCTGTTGCTTCTTTCTGCACTTCTCTTGCTTCTTTCTACACCTCTCTTGCTTCTTTCTGCACCCCTCTTCCCTTTTTTGCATCCCTCTTGCCTCTTTCTGCTGTAATCTTGCCATTTTCTGCACCTCTCTTGCCTCTTTCTGCACCTCACTTGCCTCTTTCTGCACTTCTCTTGCTTCTTTCCACACCTCTGATGCTTCTTTCAGCAATTCTCTTGCCTCTTTCTGCACTTCTTTTGCTTTGTTCTGCACCTCTCTTACGTCTTTCTGTACCTCTGTTGCCTCTTTATATACCTCACTTGCTTCTTTCTGCACCCTTCTTGCCTCTTTCTGCACCCCTCTTTTCTCTTTCTGCACCTCTCTTGCCTCTTTCTGCACCCCTGTTCCCTCTTTCTGCACCTTTCCTGCCTGTTTCTGCACCTCTCTTGCCTCTTTCTGTACCTCTGTTGGTTCTTTCTGCACTTCTCTTGCTCTTTCTGCACCCTTTGCGCCTCTTTCAGCACCCCTGTTGCTTCTTTCTGCACTTCTCTTCCTTCTTTCTGCATCCCTCCTGCCTCTTTCTGTACCTCTCTTGCCTCTTTGTACACATCTCCTACCTTTTTCTGCACCCCTCTTGCTTCTTGTTGCACCTCTGTTGGTTCTTTCTGCTCTGATCTTGCTTCTTTCTGCACCTCACTTGCCTCTTTCTGCACTTCTCTTGCTTCTTTCTACACCACTATTGCTTCTTTCAGCAATTCTCTTGCCTCTTTCTGCACTTCTATTCCTTCTTTCTGCACCCCTACTGCCTCTTACTGTACCTCTCTTGCCTCTTTCTGCACGTCTCCTACCTCTTTCTGTACTCCTCTTGCCTCTTTTTGCACCTCTGTTGGTTCATTCTGCACTGCTCTTGCTTCTTTCTGCACCCCTCTTGCCTCTTTCTGCACCCCACTTTTCTCTTTCTGCACCTCTCTTGCCTATTTCTACACCCCTGTTCCCTCTTTCTGCACCTTTCCTGCCTGTTTCTGCACCCTTTGCGCCTCTTTCAGCACCTCTGTTGCTTCTTTCTGCACTTCTCTTCCTTCTTTCTGTACCGCTCCTGCCTCTTTCTGTACCTCTCTTGCCTCTTTGTGCACCTCTCCTACCTTTTTCTGCACCCCTCTTGCCTCTTTTTGCACCTCTGTTGGTTCTTTCTGCACTGCTCTTGCTTCTTTCTGCACCTCACTTGCCTCTTTCTGCACTTCTCTTGCTTCTTTCTGCACCCCTCTGGCCTCTTTCTGTACCTCTCTTGCCTCTTTCTGCACCTCTCCTACCTCTTTCTGCACTCCTCTTGCCTCTTTTTGCACCTCTGTTGGTTCATTCTGCACTGCTCTTGCTTCTTTCTGCACCCCTCTTGCCTCTTTCTGCACCCCTCTTTTCTCTTTCTGTAACTCTCTTGCCTCTTTCTGCACCCCTGGTACCTCTTTCTGCACCATTCCTGCCTGTTTCTGCACCTCTCTTGCCTCTTTCTGTACCTCTGTTGGTTCTTTCTGTACTTCTCTTGCTCTTTCTGCACCCTTCACGCCTCTTTCAGCACCTCTGTTGCTTCTTTCTGCACTTCTCATCCTTCTTTCTGCACCCCTCCTGCCTCTTTCTGTACCTCTCTTGCCTCTTTGTGCACATCTCCTACCTTTTTCTGTACCCCTCTTGCCTCTTTTTGCACCTCTGTTGGTTCTTTCTGCACTGCTCTTGCTTCTTTCTGCACCTCACTTGCCTCTTTCTGCACTTACTTGCTTCTTTCTACACCTCTGTTGCTTCTTTCAGCAATTCTCTTGCCTTTTTCTGTACTTCTCTTCCTTCTTTCTGCACTCCTCCTGCCACTTTTTGTACCTCTCTTGTCTCTTTGTGTACCTCTCTTGCCTCTTTCTGCACTTCACTTGCCTCTTTCGGCACCTTTGTTGCTTCTTTCTGCACTACTCTTGCCTCTTTCTACACCTCTGAGTTAGAGGTAGTTTTAATCCCCTGCCCTATTATGTACTAGGGCCTTACAGGGGAGGTCATGCCAATCACAGGGGTACCCCAACCCATAGTGTACCCTAGTGTATGTAGGTGTTTTCACTGTATTCTAAATGTCTTTCAGCATAGCACTGGCTCTGGGCCTGGTTTGTCAGAGTCAGTTACCACCAGTACCAGTCAGCAAAAAGTTGGGGGCACAGGATGACTTTGCAACAAGGCCTCTTTCTGCAACTCTGTTCGTTCTTTCTGCATATCTCTTGCTTCTTTCTGCACTTTTCTTCGTCTTTCTAGACTTCTGTTGCCTCTTTCTGAATTTCTCTTGCTTCTTTTTGTGCCTTTCTTCCTCTTTCTGCACATGTCCTACCTCTGTAGGCATAGTTAGAAATTAGCATTTTAAAAACCTTTGAAATTCACTGAAAAAACCATAGGTTTCAGGGACGTTATAGTTAGAAATTAGCATTTAAAAAACCTTTGAAATTCACTGAAAAAACCATAGCTTTCAGGGACGTTATAGTTAGAAATTAGCATTTAAAAAACCTTAGAAATTCACTGAAAAAGCCACAGGTTTTTAGGTACGTTATAGTTAGTTGGACATTTCACTCGTACAAAACCAGAGAAATGTGGCCGTTATAGTTAGTTGAGCTAACTATAACTTGCGCCCCACAATGCACTGTTGATGGCGTCACATATTACATCATTCATGACATGGTCAGTGACATCACTGATGACATCACTGATGACATCTCATATGACATCACTGATGATATCACTGATGACATCATCCACGTGATAATCTGATGCACCTCCTCACACCCTAATATAACCTTTGATATCCCCACTCTAAAATACAGACTACCATTTTCGAAACCATAGACACACCAATACCAGTTACTACATACCCACTCACTGATTCCTAGGTCTACACACACATCTACTCATTCACCCATACAGTCACTCATACATGCAGTCACTCAGCAAAACAGAACTATCATATGCACTCATACACCTATACAGACACTTACACACCGCCACTCATCCATAGAGTTACTCACACACCTAGTCAGTCATGCAAAGAACCAATCACACTCCCATTCACTCACCTATACAGTTATACACACACCACCTCACTTATTCATACAGATACTAACACATACTTACTCTCTTATACAATCACTGATGCAAACACACACTCATCCATATAGCCACTCTCACAATCACTCACTCTCACGTATAGTCATTTATATACTCAAACACTCACATATACTGCCTTTCACATATGTAGTAACTCACACATGTACCACTGAGACATCCATTCACTCACCAACACACCTATACACATGCTCACCCACCCTTACAGCCCTTCACAGATGCGCTCTTGAACCCATATACCCAGTGAATCACCCACTCACACATCTATGCACAGTGTCACACACCCCCACCCACACACACAGACACTCAGGCGCCCATACAGATACTCTGACAACCAATCAATAACCCATATAGACACTCATGTAGCTACTCACCAGCCCATGCAGCCGCTTACACACCAACTGACAGACTGATACAGACATTCACACAGATTAGTCACTAACCCATATATTCAGTAAGACACGTTTAATCACTCACTTATACAGTCAGTCACGCACCTACTAAATCATCCATTCAGACACTTATACACCCACTCATTCTTCAATACACATTGGCATATATATAAATATAACATATTTAAACTTTACAGAAACACACAGTCACTGGATGATGTCATCAGTGATGTCATTTGAGATGTCATCAGTGATCTCATCAGTGATGTCACTGACCATGTAATGAATGATGTAATATGTGACATCATCAGCAGTGCATTGCGGGGACGCGAATTATAGTTAGCTTAACTAACTATAACGGCCGAATTTCTTTGGATTTGTACGAGTGAAATGTCCAACAAACTATAACGTCCCTGAAACCTGTGGTTTTTTCAGTGAATTTCTAAGGTTTTTTAAATGCTAATTTCTAACTATAACATCCCTGAAACCTGTGGTTTTTTCAGTGAATTTCAAAGGTTTTTTAAATGCTAATTTCTAACTATGCCTACAGAGGTAGGATATGTCCAGAAAGAGAAAGAAAGGCGCAGAAGGAAGCAAGAGAAATGCAGAAAGAGGCAACAAAAGTCCAGAAAGACGAAGAAAGGCGCAGAAAGAAGCAAGAGAAATGCAGAATGAGGCAACAGAAGTCCAGAAAGACGAAGAAAGGTGCAGAAAGAAGCAAGAGATGTGCACAAAGAACCAACAGAGGAGCAGAAAGAGGCCTTGTTGCAAAGTCATCCTGTGCCCCCAACTTTTTGCTGACGGGTACTGGTGGTAACTGACTCTGACTAACCAGGCCTGGAGCCAGTGCTATGCTGAAAGACACTTAGAATACAGTGAAAACACCTACATACACTAGGGAACACTAAGCATTGGGGTACCCCAGTGATTGGCATGACCTCCTCTGTAAGGCCCTAGTACATAATAGGGCAGGGTTATAAAAACTACCTCTAAGTCAGAGGTGCAGAAAGATGCTTCTTTAAGTAGTAGGCACGTTTGCAGAGTGGTGGAGAAAGGGTGCTGGGCCTCAGACCAGCGCTCAGGAATTCCACTGCATAGGACTTAGAGGAGGTACTAGGAGGGCTTATTGGCACCCAAAGTCCCTCAGGAGTAAATTGGACTTCATCCCCCATCCCGTAGTCTGCCAGGAGGCGCGTTTGCAGAGTGGTGGAGAAAGGGGGGCATGTCCTCCGAAGACGTCTTAGCACTCCCACTCTGTGGGACTTACTGGAGGTAACAAGAGGGTAGTTGGCCCCAAGGACAACCTTGGGGGCCAACTACCCCTCCTATTACCTCAAGTAAGTCCCACACAGCAAGATTGCTAAGTTCTCATAGGAGATACCTCTTACTTCCAGTAAGCCCCACACAGTGGGATTGCAGAGAGCTGGACAAAGGCCATGCCCCCTTTCCCCACCACTATGCAAACACGCCCCCTGGCATGTTGTAAGTTGGGAAATTAAGTCCCCACACCCTCTTTTTACACCACTCTGCAAACGCAGCTCCTGGCGCACTGCTGCTCGGGGGATGAAGTCCACTTGTGTCCTGAGGTCCTCAAGACACAAGAGGACCTCATCGCCCCACCAGCAGTGTGCCAAAAGGCGCGTTTGCAGAGTGGTATAAAAAGGGGCATGGCCTCAGACCACCTCTCTGCAATCCAGCTGTATGGCGCCTCCTGGAGGTACCTGGTGGGGTAGTTGGCCCCCAGGGACCCTCAGTATTCATGGGGACTTAATTCCCCAACTTTTAATGCACCAGGGGGTGCGTTTGCTGAGTGCTGCAGGGAGGGGGTGGGGCCTCCGGCGAGTTGCCTGTTTCTTTTTTAAAAAAAACAAATTTTATGGGAGGGGGGCTGCGTGGCCCCCCTTCTCTGGGCCACTTTTGGCCCCGGGGACCCCATCCCCCGGGGCCTGGCAGCCTTGTTTTTTTGTCATTAAAATTTTGGGGAGGGGGCTGCGTGGCCCCCTCCAGAGGCCAATTATGGCCCCGGGGACCACATCCCCCGGGGCCTGGCAGCCTTGTTTTTTGTCATTAAAATTTTGGGGAGGGGGCTGCGTGGCCCCCTCCTCAGGCCAATTATGGCCCGGGGACCCCATCCCCCGGGGCCGGCCTTTCCGTTTTTTTTTAATTTTAATCACAGGGAGGGGGCCGCGTGGCCCCGCTCCGGACTACTTCTGGCCCCGGGGACCCCATCCCCCGGGGCCTGGCCTCTCCGTTGTGGATGGTGGGGGGAGCCCCAATGCCCCCACAGTCCCGCCGGCTCCCCGCCTCCCGCGGGAGCCGGCATTGCTTTTGCACAAGGGGAGCTACTAACATGCAGCTCCCCTTGTGCAAAAGCAATTCTGCTTTGCTTTTTGGAAGCAGCCGTGCTCCCACCCTGCCATAGCAAACAACAATGTCCCAGGGGTGGGCACCCTGGGACATTGCAGGAGCCGGCCTTGGGGAGTGGTGGTCCCCAGGGCCATGAAGGGCTCCAGGAGGGGGGCCGCGCGGCCCCCCTCCCAACTATTTAAAGCCCTGGGGAGGTGGTGGTCCCCAGGTCCCGGGGGTCTATGACGGACCCCCATATTTATATACAGAGTGCCCCGGGAGGTGGTGGTCCCCAGGGCAGTGTGGGGGCTCGAGCCCCCACACAATTATTTATTACAGCCCCGGGGAGGTGTCGGTCCCCTGGGCTTGGGGGGGGACCGCGCGGCCCCCCGCCCTTATTGAAATGAAGCCCTGGGGAGGTGGCAGTCCCCGGGGCTTGGGGGGCCCGCGAGGCCCCCCGCCCTTATTCAAATGAAGCCCCGGGGAGGTGGCGGCCCGCTGGAGGTTGGGGGGGCCCGTGAGGTTCCCCCACCCTTATTTATTAAAAGCCCCGGGGAGGTGGCGGTCCCCGAGGCTGCGGGGGCCCTCGCAGGCCCCTGCAAATCAATTTAGCATTGCCCCCGGGACCTGGCCCACCCGGGGGCTTTCAAAAACAAAGCGCGGGAGCCCGTGCTTAATTTTTTGTTAATTTTTTCGTCCGGATTCGCGCACCCAGAGCGAAATAGTCCCTTGTGGGACCCCCTGAGCAGGCCTAGGGGGTCATGCTATTTCTACCCTGCCTCCTTTTCTTGTTTTTCATCTTTGTTTTACTGTTTTCTTGTGACTCTGTTACCGAGTCACAAGATGGCTGCCAACACTTCCTGGTTTGGAGTGTTGGCAGCCAATCAGAAGTCAGTTCGTGCTCGGGAGGAGTCACAACTCCTCCTCGGTGCTCAGATATCGATATTTTTTCTTTTTTTAATTTCTCAGGAACTACTGAACGGATTTACACCATTTAAAAAAGGCGCTTTCTGAACCAAGAGCTACCTTTTTGCCAAGTTTGGTGTAATTCCATTCAGCAGTTCGGGCTGTAGCCTGTTCCAAAAATTCCTATGGAAATTAACATGGGGAAAACGCGCTTTGGGACCCCCCTTTTTTCTCATCCCCTGCTTGACGAATCACCCCGCAACTTACAGGACAGGAGCTGACCGGAGCGCCCCACCAGTTTTGACAATTTTGCGAAGATTCGTTAAACGGCGCCAAAGATATTGGCAAATCAATAAATGCTTTTCCTATGGATAATAGGTCCTAACTATAACTACCTACTGGCGACCACCAGGGGGAGTGAGGAAGTTGATATACATATTTACGGGATCATGTTTATTATTGGATGATGATGATGGAAACTCCCTCTATGCCTGGCTCAATGAGAGTGATGTTGGTACTGGTTAGTCCAGATAGTAATAACGCATCTGATGTTAATGAAGCAACAGCACAAAATAAAAAGTAAATAAATGGAAAAAAAAACATTCTTTAAGTAATTCCAAGGAACTGAGGTTGCTTTATTAGGTTTATATCTTCTCAGAGGGCTTGATAAAGGCCAGCCAAAAGATCTGATCCTTCATGACCAGTGGACTCCACGTGATAAAGTGGGTCATGAAATAATTTGGGGTGGGCAGAATATGCATAGTCGCGCTACGCAAAGCTCCGCGAAACGGTAAAAAATCTCTGCGAGTACGCAAAAGTTCCGCGAACACGCAGAATTGCTTGTTCCGCCCGTTCGCGATGCTTTTTTCCTGTTCACGAACGCTGTTTGCGTGCTCGGGGAGAAATATCTTGCGAACACGCATTTTGAAAGCGCAAACAAGCAAAATTCCGCTAAGCCGCGGATTGCGGAATTTTGGGCAATTTCGCGTTCTCCGTGGAACGCGAAATTACCCAAATTCCGCAAATTCCGCGAGCGGAACGGAATTTACCGCCCAGGCCTAGAAACAATACTGGAAGAAATGAAAAAAGTGTACCGAGAATACACTTTACATGGTGGTGAGTGATCCTTAAGAACCTAAGCGAATAGATTGGGTCACATGCAACATCTCATAATCTCCTCACTCTTACAATCATTCTTTAGATCTCCATGAATTTCTTGGAACAGTGTATTTTACTGCATCATTCAATGTCCTAGTTGATTACAGATGACATGCATTATTCGCAATTTGGAGCTTGCCATATGCCTCAATGAGGATTGCAATTGGAGTTCCTCAAGCCACTGGAGCTGGAAACAGCCAAATTACTTTGAGGAATGTGAGGAATCCTGGCATTCAATTTGATTTCAAACATCTCTAGTCTAACTAGATGCTGGACATGTTCCAAGACGTTCAAGATCGGAATGCTCAGGAAAGTTCAGTCACGGATATAAATGAGTAACAGAGGTCTGATACTGTCCCAACTAAACTGCTGCCACCTAATTTTCATGTTGTACCTTCCCTCCGGCTGAACATGGAAACTCCTTCAAAATGCCTAATATCAAGCCAAAAAGCCTAGTTCTGTTTGTGGAATACTTGGTTTCCATGCAACAAGAAAGACTTTATTCATAACCACTTGAAATCTCACTCCGCCTGGCATTTCACTGCATCACTAAAATGTGGAATTGACTACAAAGAAACACCACAGCCTCTGACTCCATGCTGATCCACTTGTGCAGTAACCTCTGAACTGCTGGCCAGGGCAGCAGAGTCTGCCGGTGTCGAGACAGAATATCGACGTACAAATATCGAGTTGCATGAATATCGAGTCAAGAATACTGATGGTGGAAAATATCAAGGTACGTTTTTTCGTTGTTAAAAATATTGTTTTTTGGGTAATGTAGAAATATTGAATTTGAAAATATCGATGGTAAAAATATTGTTGTAAATAATATCGACTGTATTTTTCTGTTTTTGTTTAATGTTGATTTTTTTAATTAATTTGGTATAGTTATTTTATATGTTTTAATTTATTTTTTAATGTTCAAATATTTAAGGGTGGGGAGTAATTTAAAAATATTTGTTTAAAGTTTTAAATAATTTTTAATTTATGTAAACTTTTAGGAGCGGAATGTTGGGTTTATAGGGGATAAGGGTGTGGAGTAATTTAAAAATATTTATTTCAATTTTTAATTATTTTTTAATTTTATGTAAAATGTTTGGAGCGGGATGTTGGGTTCGTAGGGGATAAGCGTGGGGAGTATTTTAAGAATGTTGGTTTAAAATGCATTTTAATAAAAAATATTGAAATATATAAATACGTTTTACAAAAATAAAATTTGAAATTGAATTGTATTTTAATTTTGAAGGTTTTTTTGGGTGTCAATATTTTCCGGTAAAATGTATAAGATATTTTTGGGAAATGTAAAAAATATTTCAATTAATAGCCAGATTCAAGAAAAGCCGGATAGGAGTCAAGTCATTTAGCACTGCAGCCTCGCGTCTGTGGAATAAACTACCGCTGGATCTCAAACAAATTGAGAACCTGCTGGATTTCAGAAAGAAACTGAAAACTTGGCTCTTTCCTAGGGATTAATTTGGCCTAGTTTTAGTGCCTCTTTATCTCTGCCCGCATACTCGCAGGTCACACATCCTGTAGGATAATCTCTAGCGCCAGGATACCCGTAGGGTGACAGAGCACTATATAAATCTCTATACCATCTATACCACCATGATAGGATAATTATTTTTACATTAATTGAACATTATTTTTATAGTTTTTGTTTTAATTTTTTTTAGTATTAATAATTTTTTTCTTTTATTTGGATAATTTAGAATTTAAAAATTTTAAAAATATAATTGTAATTTAGTATTTAATATTCATATTTTTTTATTTTTGTGAGAAGGGGTATATTACATTTTTATTTCTAATTTTTTTAAATATTGTAATTTATACTATGGGGCCTATTATGATGGTGGGCGGAGACACGACCGCGGTGCCGGCGGTGGCGTTAACACCCATTTACCGCACGCCGCCAGCGGTCTTCACGCCCGCCATATTAGGATGGCCACACATTGCCCATTTCCCGCCCGCTGCGGTGCGACGCCGACCGCCATGAAAGTGCGCCCGCCACCACGGCGGAGTGAGCCAATCACCACACACCGCCGTGCAGAATGACGTCCCGTACGCCGAAGATATCACGATGCCGGAAACATGGCAGCGCACCGCGACGGAGAAACCGCACAGCGAGAGACGGCGGAGACACCACAGCGGAGACAGAAAAGAGACACCCGGGACACACCGCGATGGATCCTGCCCTAAACGCCTTCCCGGTGCTGTACATGATACACCACCTGCAAGTCATCGTCCGCCGCGGACGCCTCCGCAGGTACGTACAGACACAACAGTGCAAGTAACACAATACACAGCTCCAGGGTGGAAAAACTTTGCATGGGAACACCACACACCCCTGTGGGGACAGGCACACAGCCATCACTGCACACACACATGTCCCACCTGTGACAAAAATACCTCGCCACATACTGCCCATCATGAACAAATGTCCCGGTCACGTCACCGCCGCGGTCAGTGTGCAGGTAACCATGCACACAACGCAGAGCCCAGGGCCAGTGCATGCCAAGGGCACCGTACAAATCGCACAGAGCTACAACTCCATCCACAACACACCAGCCACCTCCCTGAAGGGCCACAACATGTGCCTCCCAAGTGCCACTCCTGCACAACAACCACACAACTACAGCCACACCATGCCCCACGTCCCAACAACTGCATATACAACCACAGCAGGACCCTTTGCACAGGAACACATAGCACAGAAGCCCAAGCCCCAGCCAACACACACACCACAACAACATCACACACAAGCCAAGAACACTGAGGCCAGGCACAAAATGTACACACACACAGATGAGGACCAAACACTTCACTGCACACACTACCTGACAAGTCACACACACACACACACACCACCCTGACTCACAGCTACATACACACACCACATGCCAGCAGTAATGGAGGACAACTAATAGGAAAGCCAGTGAGGTGCCCACAAATGGAAGGGCAGTGACACAACCATCAAGCATGTGTGATGCTCATGCAAGACAAGACACATGTGAGAACACACACAGCCCATCACAGCACACATGGCTGACACAGTCAGTCAACACAAACCACGGTCACCCCAATGCAACAACTCCTGGAGACAGCAAGGACACCCATGTATAGGCACAGGGATGTAAGGAAGGCCCTGAACTCAAACACTGACCAGCCACACATAGGCATCCAAATACTGGACAAGATAAGGTCTGCTGCACAACACACAGGGCCCAGTGACATACTACATGACAGCCAAGCACAAGTAGGATATGTCACACATACCACCTCCCACAACAGCACCACACAATACTGCCATGTGCACAAAACACAACCACAGGGCTCAACAAGTACACATATAGGCACACCACTACAGGGTGACACATGGCAGTAGTTGACAATGCAGGTGCACACACATCCACAGTCACAACAAAGTCACCCCCTTCACACCATACACTTCTCCACCACCCAAGTGCACACATTGGAAGTAAGCCATGGGACCTGGATAACTCATCACCACAAGATGTCCATACACCGACACTGATTGGCACACAGAAAGTAAGCTCACACAGACCCAATGACCCTGGCCTGCCTGCCTGTAAGCCTGTGCCCAAACTCCCACCCTGTGCTGCCATTGCCCACAAACCTGACATGTGTCCATCATAGAAAACATGAGCAAAGAAGGAAGATGACAACAAGAATTCATTGCCAACCACCTGCACTGCACCCATAAGTATCACAGTAAGGTAGAAATGAAGTGCCTCCCACCCCTGCAAAAAAAATGTAATGTGAGACAACCCATTGGCAATGTTGAAGTGGCATACTGAGCATGTGACACAGTAAACCATGCACACACAGAAACAACTTTATTCAGGAAGGACACTGACACAACTCACAGCAGGACCAACTGTGTTTATTCACAATTTGCATATTGAGACAACAAATTTGGGCAACAGCAAAGCCAGTGGGCATTTCAATATGCACAGTATTTACATGAGAAGCTGCACAGGCAAGGGTCAAACAGCAGTGAACAACAAGGCCAGTGGCCAGGACACAGTGCAGGTGAGGTACATGAGAAGCTGCACAGGCAAGGGTCAAACAGCAGTGAACAGCAAGGCCAGTGGCCAGGACACAGTGCAGGTGAGGTACATGAGAAGCTGCACAGGCAAGGGGCAAACAGCAGTGAACAGCAAGGCCAGTGGCCAGTCCAATGTGCAGATCAAGTCCATGAGAAGCTGCACAGGCAAGGGGCAAACAGCAATGAACAGCAAGGCCAGTGGCCAGGACACAGTGCAGGTGAGGTACATGAGAAGCTGCACAGGCAAGGGGCAAACAGCAGTGAACAGCAAGGCCAGTGGCCAGTCCAAAGTGCAGGTGAGGTACATGAGAAGCTGCACAGGCAAGGGGCAAACAGCAGTGAACAGCAAGGCCAGTGGCCAGTCCAATGTGCAGATCAAGTCCATGAGAAGCTGCACAGGCAAGGGGCAAACAGCAGTGAACAGCAAGGCCAGTGGCCAGGACACAGTGCAGGTGAGGTACATGAGAAGCTGCACAGACAAGGGGCAAACAGCAGTGAACAGCAAGGCCAGTGGCCAGGACACAGTGCAGGTGAGGTACATGAGAAGCTGCACAGGCAAGGGGCAAACAGCAGTGAACAGCAAGGCCAGTGGCCAGGACACAGTGCAGGTGAGGTACATGAGAAGCTGCACAGGCAAGGGTCAAACAGCAGTGAACAACAAGGCCAGTGGCCAGGACACAGTGCAGGTGAGGTACATGAGATCCTTCACAGGCAAGGGGCAAACAGCAGTGAACAGCAAGGCCAGTGGCCAGTCCAAAGTGCAGGTGAGGTACATGAGAAGCTGCACAGGCAGGGGGCAAACAGCAGTGAACAAAAAGGCAAAGACATTGTGCAGAGTAGTGACATCAGAAGCTACACATGGAATGGATGCAACTCTGCCATGCCATGCCCAGCAACAGAGTAATGGGCCTGACAATGGGCATCACACGCACCCCTGTGGACAGACAGGTGTGTGAGGGTGACCACCACTCAGATGGGGCTGTCTGTCGGACTTGGAGCTGACTGTGTGTTGAGGTCAGTTGGAGGGCTGCCCTGGGCAGTGGGAGTAACAACTGTGGAAGAGCCAACTGTGCTTGTGGGAGCTGGGGGGCTGCTTGGATCAGGTGGGGTGGTGGCCCGGGGAGGTGTACTCATGCCCTGGTGAGACACAGTGTGTGCCAGAGATTGTGGAGGGGTGCCTCTCCACTTCTTGGGGATCCTGAAAGGCTTCCCTGTCTGGGGATTGAGGTGAACTGGGGCAGACACAACAGGTGACCCCACTACCAAAGCTGATTCTGGTGTGGATGGTGACCATCCCTCTGGTGACATGCTGGATCCTGCTGTGTGCTTGCCTGGTGTTTGCCGCCGCCCTGCCTCCCTCTGTCCACCAGCTTTGCCCCCTACAGTGTCCTCCCATGCTGGCTTCATAGGGCTTGGGATGGGAGTGGACGTCACGGATGGATTATCCATGGGGCCCTCATCCTGTGTAATGTTTGCAGGCAACACCTTCTCAGTGGGTGTGGAAACTGTTATTCTGCCTCTGCGAGACGCCTTTGGGACAGGGGAGTCTTTGGCGGGGGAGGAAGGTGAGGCCTGTGACCCTGATGCTTGTTTCTTTGCTTTGTGGCCCTTGCTGTCGCCTGATGGGCTTTTCTCTCTGCGCTCTGGGGTGGCCTTACTCTTATGTGGGGATGGTATCTGCGCCCTAGTACGCTTGGGCTGCTGTTGCTCCTGTGTGCTGCGGGTTCTGTATCGGGACTTTAGGGTCCGTTGAGCATTGTCACTGTTGTCAGAGGTGCACAGTGACACAGGGCCGGACCGAGTGCTGGGAGATGCTCCCTGTCTATGTGCCTGTTGCAGGGCTGCTGTCACAGTTTATGACAAGGACTGCACAGTCCGGTGTAGCCCACCTACGTCGGAATGTATGCCCTCCATGAAAGCTATAACCTGCCCCAACTTTTTGTCGTGCTCTTGGAAGCCATTGAGAAGTGCTGTCTGACCCACACACAGCTGGCGCAATAGCTCGACCGCTTCTGCACTGAGGACAGCAGGGCTGACATGGGCTGGGGCAGCTGTGCCTGGGGTGAAGGTGACTCTTCCCTTCCTACTCGTGCTGACAAGGGCAGCACCAGTGGAGGTTGAAGGGAGGCTGGGCACTGAACGCTGTGTGGCGGAAGAGAAGGCCAAGTCCCCGTTCCCTGTACCCCCCAACATGGATGCGTCACCGCTTGCGTCAGATGAGGTAGAGCTTTGTGTCTCTGGCTGTGAATCCTCCAGCAGACTCCTGTCCCCCTCCTCGGCGCTGGTCACATCTGTGTCAGTCTGCTCAGGTGCGGCTGTTGCACTGGAAGCCACACCACTGGTGTCCGTCCCCTCCCCCTCTGCACATACGGGAGCTGCTGCATAGGAGAGAGAAGTACTGTGAGATGAGTGGCATCAACAGAACTCACACGTGCCAATACATCTGCATCCTAGAAGAGGTGTGCAGCACATTGCATGCCACCCTGTGCACACATATATCTTGCCACCCAAAATATCAAAGCCAACGGTGCATGTCCGACACACATCCTGCCATAAGTGCCCCAGGTGACTCACACAGCACACCATCCTACTGTTGGCTCACATCAGACACAGCCACAAAATGGCCTGTGCACACACACTGTCCCGATGTTGGCAAGGATGAACACCACAACATGGTGCACATCACCTACATGGATGGAGCAGTAGGGGACCACACAGACCACAACATACCAGCCCACTGTGAGAAGTTGGCCTGGTATATGCTGTCCACTAATTATAGTGGGCACCTTGCACCAGTCCAAACAACCCCTTATTGGAGATAGGTTAAAGACAACCTTTATTGAAAGCTATCCTAGTGGTAGCTATGGAGAGCAGCCTTCAGGCTAAGTCTTGAAGGAATGTAAAGCAGCTTGTTTTACCAGTCTATAATCTCTCGAGTGACCAAATGAAAGAGGACCACACCAGGTATATATTTAAAATATATGTATTTAGTCTTAAACACACCCCTCTAGTCTCTTTATGAGGCTAGAGTTTGAAGTACATAAGTTACAAGTCAGTTATCAACAGTAATAGCACAAATACACGTTTGAGCCCTAGGGGCATACCAAACCATATACCAATAAAGTGGTATAAGAACCACGACTGAGCTAGACACAAGGCCTAGAGCCTGTAGAAGTGCTTGGCCCTCAAGGAACCACCCAAGGTAGTGACACAGGGGACCCACGGGGGACGCGTGCAGTGTGAGAACACAGCCGCGAGCCGCCGTTGACTTCTATGGGGAATGTTGCGGTGGAGTTTTAAAGAAAAAGGACACTTAGAGGAGGACTTGGAGCAAACCCCTTTAGAACTAGGTTGTTCTAGAGTCTATACCCATGGGAGCAACGGAGTACTCGAGTTACCTCACCCAGGGAAGCCGGGTGCATAGGTGTCTTTCGGGGTTAGGTTTCGTCGTCGTTTTCAATGGCGATCTGCTGCAAAGTGCTGCTGGCGACCAAGTCGAAAGTGTTCGGGTGGATCCAAGGGTGGATCGAAGATCTGAAGAACCTGAAAGCAGAGGGGACAGAGTCTGGGTCACTAGCCAGTGACCAGGAAGGCGATGAGCAGATGCCCACCGATGTCAGGTGCTTCAGGTAGGTTGACGGTCGTCTTGACTCTTCAGCCACGAAGTCCAGGAGGCGTCGACAACCAGGAGCTGGATTCGAGCTGTCCCATGACGTCTGTCGATTGCAGGGGTGTCGGCGACCAGAAAGGACCCAACAAGCCTTGGCAACGGCAAGTCTCGTAGAAACAAAGAAAGGACGTTGATGCAGACCAGCAAGGTCTGGGGGACTCACCCAGTGAGGGTAAGTCAGGGCACGTCTGGAGCAACCAGGAAAGCCCAAGCAGAAGAAGAGTTGCTTTCGGGAGGGCCCACTAGCCAACGGACTAGTGACCGCAAAGGAGCCTTGAGTGGACGCACTTGGAGCTGGCTCACAGGACACTCGTGGAGTGGAGGCCAGTGATCTTCGGTGCAGTCGGTGCTGGAGGCGGGGGCTACTCGGAGCCCAAAGCACAACTTTGTGGGAGACCAGGAAGAGGATTCACTTGCAAAAGTATTCGGTGTACAGGGGTCACGGTTCCACATTACCCACGACAGTTACGGGCCTCAGCTTTGCTGGGGACTCAGGGCAGCCTCGGGGAAGTCTGGAAATCCACCTCTGGTGATGCAAAGACTTCGGCGTCCGGCAGGAGCTTCAGCGATGCAGACCGGACAATTGCTTCTTAGGTGCCTGCCAAGCAGGGGAGTCACTCCTTGACCCCAAGGGAGATTCTTCAGTCCTCTAATCTTCAGGTAGAGCGTCGAAGGTCCAGGATTCAGTGTCAGAGTTTCGTCCAGGGTAATCTAAAGTCCTAAGGACTGGGGTCCCATACTTATACTAAGTTAGGGGGTTGGACATACTCTGGGGACCCACCTATGGGAGGGTCAGGGAAGAGGGGTGGTTACACCCATTCCCTTTGTCCAGTTTCACACCAGAGCAGGGGCAGGTAGCCCCTGCAACCAGTTTGAACTGGCATATGCACAGGGACACCAAGTGTGCCCCCAGTGCAGGACTTCAAAGCACCAGAGGGTGCTCCCGCCCAGCCCCAATACACATAATTCTGTCTGGGGAGGTGGTTACACCTCCCTGCGACAGGAAACCTATTGTCCAGGCCTCCCCTGCCAGAGTTTCAGTCAGCAGCAGGAGGCCAGACCCGTGTCTGTGGCAGCGGCATCCATTTTGTGATGCCAGGGCTCTGGTAGTTCCGGTGCGTGTGTACATGTCTCTCCCTCTAGAAGGGTGGAATGCTACCCCGCCGCCAGGACTGGCGGGGGGTAGTATTCCAAGATGTTTGACACCAAACACAACATGTTTTGGTGCAGCCAGTCCAAAGTTAGCATTGTACCGCGAGGATATAATGCACTTAAGAGTATATGGTCAGGCTGTACCACAAACAGCATCAGAGGAGGGACTTCGAACGCTGTAGAGGGGCTCTGCTCATGCAGGGCACCCTCTCACATAAGAACCAAGCACTCTGCCTTCAGGATTGTTAAGGCCTGCCATAGGAGTGACTTATAGGTTTATATGTGTGTGCAATGGTAGTGATATAGGTAGCCTATACCACTGTAAGGGGTGCATGCACCACCTTACCCAGGCTGCAGCGGCAGACCTGTGGTGTCATTTTGGATGGTCTTCCAGGGGTGGCACAATACATGCTGCAGCCCCTGGTAGGCCTCTGAGGTACCTATGCCCTGGGTACATAGTATACCATATACTAGGGACTTATAAGGGCACTCCAGATTCCAATCAGAGATGTGCCTAGGGCACATGGAAACCATTTTAGAGAGGAAGCAGCTAGGCTGGGGTTCTGATTAGCAGGGCCCCAGCCAGACTAAAGTCGAAAAACAGTGAAGCATCAGCAAAAAGTGGGGGTACCCATGTGAAGCAGATCCTACTCTCCTACACAACCCCCCAAACGTAGGGACATTAAACTAACCTTGACCAGTTGAGTCTTCATGTTCTAAGTGGAAGTACCTAGAGAGTCCATCTGCATTGGCATGGTTACTCCCAGGTCTATGTTCCACTGTAAAGTCCATCCCCTGTAGGGAAATGGACCACCTAAGCAGTTTGGGGTTTTCACCCTTCATTTGTTTTAGCCATAGGAGGGGCTTGTGGTCTGTTTGAACAAGGAAGTGAGTACCAAACAAGTATGGCCTCAACTTCTTCAGAGCCCAAACCACAGCAAAGGCCTCCTCTCTATGGCTGACCAACGTTTCTCTCTAGGGGTCAGCCTTCTGCTAATAAAAGCTACAGGCTGATCCTGACCTTCATCATTCAATTGTGACAGTACAGCCCCTACCCCCAATTCAGATGCATCTGTTTGGACAATGAACTTCTTGGAGTAATCAGGACTCTGGAGAATGAGAGCAGTGCACATGGCCTGCTTCAGGTCATCAAATGCCTTTCGACAGCTAGCTGTCCACTGAACCTTTTTGGGCATTTTCTTAGAAGTTAAGTCATTCAGGGGTGTCACTATTGATCCATACCCCTTGACAAATCTCCTATAGTACCCAGTCAGGCCTAAGAAGGCTCTCACCTGAGTCTGGGTAGTGGGAGCAACCCAGTCCATGATGGTCTGGATTTTGCTCTGCAATGGTTGAACCTGGCCTCCACCCACAAGGTGGCCCAGGTACACAACCTGACTCTGCCCTATCTGGCACTTGGTGGCCTTGATAGTGAGGCCTGCCTTTTGCAGGGCCTCCAAAACATTTCTGAGGTGGACCAGGTGATCCTCCCAGGTGGAGCTAAAGACAGCAATATCATCTAGATATGCTGCACTGTAGGCCTCCAGACCTGTAAGGACTGTATTCACCAACCTCTGAAAAGTGGCAGGTGCATTCTTCAGACCAAAGGGCATTCCCACAAATTGATAATGTCCACTAGGGGTAGAACATGCTGTTTTTGGCTTTGCATCATCAGCTAGTCTGATCTGCCAGTAGCCAGCTGTCAGGTCAAATGTGCTTAGATACTTGGCTGAGGCCAAAGTGTCTATTAGCTCATCTGCCCTAGGTATTGGATGGGCATCAGTCCTAGTGACTGCATTGAGACCCCTGTAGTCCACACAAAACCTCATCTCTCTTTTCCCACCACTGGTGTGAGGTTTTGGCACAAGGACCACTGGACTAGCCCAAGGGCTATCTGAGGGTTCAATAACTCCCAAATCCAACATTTTCTGGACTTCTGTCCTGATACAGTCCCTGACATGGTCAGGTTGCCTATAAATCTTATTTTTAATAGGCAGACTGTCCCCAGTGTCCACTTCATGAGTGCACCAGGTGGTCTGACTTGGAGTCAGAGAGAACATATGTCTGTACTGATTGAGCACTTGTCTGCAATCAGTTTGCTGCTGAGCAGTGAGGCTGCCTGCCAAGGCTACACCATCCACTGACCCATCATCAGGGTTCTGTGAGAGCAGGTCAGGGAGTGGGTCACTCTCTTCCTCCTGTCCCTCATCAGTAGCCATGAGCAAGCCCATGTCTGCCCTGTCCACATATGGCTTCAATCTGTTGACATGGAGAACCCTGTGGGGACTCCTGGGTGTTCCTAGGTCTACTAAATAGGTAACCTCACCCTTCTGTTCAACAATGGTATGGGGTCCACTCCATTTGTCTTGGAGATCTGCTGGGGCCACTGGCTCCAACACCCACACCTTCTGTCCTGGCTGGTAAACAGTCAGTACAGCCTTTTGGTCATGCCAGGCTTTTTGCAGTTCCTGGCTAGCCTCAAGGTTTTTAGTTGCCTTTTTCATGTACTCAGCCATCCTGGAGCGGAGACCAAGTACATAGTCCACTATGTCTTGCTTTGGGGGCTTGAGAGGTAACTCCCATCCTTCCTTCACCAAGCACAATGGACCCCTGACAGGGTGACCAAACAAAAGTTCAAAAGGGCTGTAGCCAACCCCTTTTGAGGCACCTCCCTGTATGCAAATAAAAGGCAGGGCAAGAGTATGTCCCATCTTCACCTCAGCTTTTCTGGGAGGCCTTTAATCATGCCCTTTAAGGTTTTGTTGAATCTCTCAACTAAACCATTGCATTGTGGGTGATAGGGTGTGGTGAACTTGTAAGTCACTCCACACTCCTTCCACATTGCCTTAAAGTATCCAGACATAAAGTTTGCACCCCTGTCTGATACAACCTCCTTAGGAAGCCCACTCTTGAGAAAATTCCCAGGGAGGGCTCTTGCCACCACAGGTGCTGTAGTGGTCCTAAGGGAATAGCCTCTGGGTACCTAGTGGCATGGTCCACCACCACCAGGATAAACCTGTGCCCAGATGCTGTTTGGGGATCCATGTGACCAACAATATCAATCCCCACTCTCTCAAAGGGAACCCCACCACAGGTAGTGGTATCAGGGGGCCTTTGTGGTGCCACCTGCCTTCCCACTGGCTTGGCAGGTTACACAGGAGCGACAAAACTCCTTGGTGTCTTCAGACATGTGGGCCAGTGAAAGTGAGGGACAAGTCTGTCCCAAGTCTTGTTCTGGCCCAGGTGACCTGCTAGGGGAATATCATGGGCTAGGGTCAATAGGAAGCCCCTGAACTTCAGAGGTATAACCAACCTCCTGGTGGCACCAGGCTTGGGGTCTCTACACTCTGAGTACAAGTGTCCATCATCCCAATACACAGTATGGGGACCACTAGCTTTCCTAGCAGCCTCAGCAGCAGCTTGCTGTCTGAGGGGTTCAAGAGAGGGGCAGCTCTGCTGCTCCTGGCTCTATATCTGCCCTGGAAGGGCCCCCTGTCCCCAAGAACTCAACCTGGTCAGGTTCAAGCTCCTCTGGGACAGTTCCTTCCTCAGGACTGAGATCATCCCCTCAAGAGACTGATCTTCCTTCTGAGCCAAGGGGAAGGCACTGCCTTAACCCTACTACTCCTCCTCTTGGATGGCACTTGGTCCTTGGTTCCAGGATCCAAGGCCTGTTCAGTGTTAGACATTTTTCTCAGTGACCTGGTCACAGCAAACACATCTGCAGGGATCCCCAGCATTTCTGCATGGGTCCTGAGCTCCACTTCTGCCCAAGCTGAAGTTTCAAGATCATTGCCAAGCAAGCATTCCACTGGTAGGTTTGCACTCACCACAACCTTCTTAAGGCCAGTTACCCCTCCCCAGGAGAAGTTAACAACTGCCAGAGTATGGTCTGTTCTGACATTGCTAGCATTGGTCACTTGGTACATTTCACCAAGTATAATCTGCCCAGGATTCACAAGGTCTTGTGTCACCATGGTGACACTTGCCCCTGTGTCCCTAAATGCCAAAGCCTCTTTTCCATTGATTAAGGGCTGTTGCCTGTACTTGCCCAGATTACTGGGACTCACAGAGGAGGTCACATCCATGCCTCCATCACAGACTAGGACAGCCTGAGTGAGTTCTCTGACTAGGCCAGAGCTCATCTCATTACCCAGGGTCAACCCTACTAAACCCTTGGCCTGTGTACTCCCACCACCAATTGTAACTGCACTAGGGGGAACAGGTGCCTTAGGGGCATTGGTGGGGGCTGGAATAGAGTTTTTGGACTTGGTGCAATCACTGGTCCAGTGTGTCTTTTGCTTACAGACTTTGCACAATGGTTTCTTTTGGCCTTTTCCCTTGTTAGACTGTGAATCCCCACCTGAAGAAGATTTTTGGGGGCCTTGTGAAGACTTCTGGTCTTTACCCTTCACCCCACCTTTATCAGAGTTTTTAGAATCTTGCTTCTTAGGGTCACCACCTTGGTTCTGTACCTTCTGCCTCACCCTGGTTCTGACCCATTTGTCTGCCTTCTTTCCCAATTCTTGGGGAGAGGTCAGATCAGAGTCCACCAGGTACTGATGCAACAGCTGATTTTGACAGTTATTAAGAATCTGCTCCCTCATGATAACATTGTACAATCCTGTGAAGTCACATACCTTACTGCCCATCAACCAACCTTCCAGAGCCTTAGCAGATCAATCCACATAGTCCACCCAGTCTTGAGTCTGTGCTTTTTGGGTATCTCTGAACTTTAACCTGTATTGTTCAGTTGTTAGGCCAAACCCATCAATCAGAGCACTCTTCAAGATTTTGTAATTGTCAGCATCCTCCTCTCTAACAGTGAGGAGCTTATCTCTACCTTTGTCTGCAAAGGAGAGCCACAAGATTGCTGCCCACTGCTCCTGAGGGACCCTCTGTACTTTACAGGCCCTCTCCAGTGCAGTTATCCATTTATTGATGTCATCCCCACTCTGGTAGGGAGGGACAACCTTGCTCAGGTTTCTATGGTCATAAGACCTTTCCCTATCTCTGGGGAAATTGCTGCCACCATGGGACTCTAGTCCCATCTTTTCTCTCTGTCTATAGAGATCTAGGGACTCCCTGTCTATAGCCAACTGCTGTTTTCTGAGCTCAAGCTGGGCTTGCTCATACTGAATCAGTCTCTTTCTCCTCTCATGAGAGGATTCCCTCCCATGAGAGGAGACAGAGGTCCCTACTGAGGTGTCAGAGTGGTTAGACTCCTGAGAAGGAGATCTAGTCCTTCTGGGCAAACTCTCAACTCTTCCTGGGGGACAGAGGGAGGTCATTCTGGGCCTCCTCCTCTTCCTCAGGAGTATCTGCACTTTCCAGGTCAGGATCATTGTCATCCCCCTGGCCAGTTTCAGAGGTTGGGTCCTGGGTATTTTCATCCCTGGACTCTCCTCTTCTTCTGCCCCACCCTCTCTGCCTACCCTTTCAGACCTTATGGGTCTTCTAAAATCATCTAGCAGAAGCATCTCTAGGAGACGTTGGGTGTTGGCACTTTTGCCTGTCTTCAACTTCCTAACTTTGCATAACTCTCTCAATTCCAAGAATGTGAGGGTGTCATATCTGGATGGCAGGAGCTCACTGGTTCCTGGCAGTGAAGACATTACTAGTGTGGTGTGGTGTATGCACTACCTACTCTAGTGTGGCCTACTAAACTCTCTTGAGTTGTAGAAAGGGTGTGCTATCCCTTAACACACAACTCTAAGTTCAGTAGAACTTACTGTATCCTAAGCTTGATTTATATGTACCTAAGGTACCCTTAGTGGTTTTCAGTTGATCAATTCAATTGAGATTATCTGGCAAAACAATAGCAAGCTGGAATCCCACACGCTGCACACCAATGTGAGAAGTTGGCCTGGTATATGCTGTCCACTAATTATAGTGGGCACCTTGCACCAGTCCAAACAACCCTTATTGGAGATAGGTTAAAGACAACCTTTATTGAAAGCTATCCTAGTGGTAGCTATGGAGAGCAGCCTTCAGGCTAAGTCTTGAAGGAATGTAAAGCAGCTTGTTTTACCAGTCTATAATCTCTTGAGTGACCAAATGAAAGAGGACCACACCAGGTATATATTTAAAATATATGTATTTAGTCTTAAACACACCCCTCTAGTCTCTTTACGAGGCTAGAGTTTGAAGTACATAAGTTACAAGTCAGTTATCAACAGTAATAGCACAAATACACGTTTGTGCCCTAGGGCGTACTCAAACCATATACCAATAAAGTGGTATAAGAACCACGACTGAGCTAGACACAAGGCCTAGAGCCTGTAGAAGTGCTTGGCCCTCAAGGAACCACCCAAGGTAGTGACACAGGGGACCCACGGGGACGCGTGCAGTGTGAGAACACAGCCGCGAGCCGCCATTGACTTCTATGGGGAATGTCGCGGTTGGAGTTTCAAAGAAAAGGACACTTAGAGGAGGACTTGGAGCAAACCCCTTTAGAACTAGGTTGTTCTAGAGTCTATACCCACGGGAGCACCGGAGTACTCGGGTTACCTCACCCAGGGAAGCCGGGTGCATAGGTGTCTTTCGAGGTCGGGTTTCGTACGTCGTTTTCAATGGCGATCTGCTGCAAAGTGCTGCTGGCGACCAAGTCGAAAGTGTTCGGGTGGATCCAAGGGTGGATCAAAGATCTGAAGAACCTGAAAGCAGAGGGGACAGAGTCTGGGTCACTAGCCAGTGACCAGGAAGGCGATGAGCAGATGCCCACCGATGTCGGGTGCTTCAGGTAGGTTGACGGTCGTCTTGACTCTTCAGCCACTAAGTCCAGGAGGCATCGACGACAACCAGGAGCTGGATTCGAGCTGTGCCACAAAGTCTGTCGATTGCAGGGCTGTCGGTGACTGGATTGGACCCAACAAGCCTTGGCAACGGCACGTCTCGTAGAAATAAAGAAAGGACGTGGATGCAGACAAGCAAGGTCTGGGGGACTCACCCAGCAAAGGTTAGTCAGGGCACGTCTGGAGCAACCAGGAAAGCCCAAGCAGAAGAAGAGTTGCCTTCGGGAGGGCCCACTAGCCAACGGACTAGCGACCGCGAAGGAGCCTCAAGTGGACGCACTTGGAGCTGGCTCACAGGACACTCGTGGAGTGGAGGCCAGTGATCTTCAGTGCAGTCGGTGCTGGAGGCGGGGGCTACTCGGAGCCCAAAGCACAAGGAGACCAGGAAGAGGATGCACTTGCAAAAGTACTCAGTGTCCAGGGGTCACGGTTCCACGTTACCCACGACAGCTACGGGCCTCAGCTTTGCTGGGGACTCAGGGCAGCCTTGGGGAAGTCTGCAAATCCACCTCTGGTGATGCAAAGACTTCGGCGTCCGGCGGGAGCTTCAGCGATGCAGACCGGACAATTGCTTCTTAGGTGCCTGCCAAGCAGAGAGTCACTCCTTGACCCCAAGGGAGATTCTTCAGTCCTCTAATCTTCAGGTAGAGCGTCGAAGGTCCAGGATTCAGTGTCAGAGTTTCGTCCAGGGTAATCTAAAGTCCTAAGGACTGGGGTCCCATACTTATACTAAGTTAGGGGGTTGGACATACTCTGGGGACAGACCTATGGGAGGGTCAGGGAAGAGGGGTGGTTACACCCATTCCCTTTGTCCAGTTTCATGCCAGAGTAGGGGCAGGTAGCCCCTGCAACCGGTTTGAACTGGCATATGCACAGGGGCACCAAGTGTGCCCCCAGTGCAGGACTTCAAAGCACCAGAGGGTGCTCCCGCCCAGCCCCAATACACATTATCCTGTCTGGGGAGGTGGTTACACCTCCTGCGACAGGAAACCTATTGTCCAGGCCTCCCTGCCAAAGTTTCAGTCAGCAGCAGGAGGCCAGACCCGTGTCTGTGGCAGCGGCATCCATTTTGTGATGCCAGGGCTCTGGAAAGAAGTTACCGGGTAGCCCGGTGTGTACATGTCTCTCCCTCTAGAAGGGTGGAATGCTACCCCTGCCGCCAGGACTGGCGGGGGGTAGTATTCCAAGATGTTTGACACCAAACACGACATGTTTTGGTGCAGCCAGTCCAAAGTTAGCATTGTACCGCGAGGATATAATGCACTTAAGAGTATATGGTCAGGCTGTACCACAAACAGCAGCAGCAGAGGGGCTCTGAACGCTGTAGAGGGGCTCTGCTCATGCAGGGGCACCCTCTCACATAAGAACCAAGCACTCTGCCTTCAGGATTGGTAAGGCCTGCCATAGGAGTGACTTATAGGTTTATATGTGTATGCAATGGTAGTGATATAGGTAGCCTATACCACTGTAAGGGGTGCATGCACTCCTTACCCAGGCTGCAGTAAGCTAGACCTGTGGTGTCATTTTGGATGGCCTTCCAGGGTGGCACAATACATGCTGCAGCCCCTGGTAGGCCTCTAAGGCTACCTATGCCCTGGGTACATAGTATACCATATACTAGGGACTTATAAGGGCACTCCAGATTCCAATCAGAGATGTGCCTAGGGCACATGGAAACCATTTTGAGAGAGGAAGCAGCTAGGCTGGGGTTCTGATTAGCAGGGCCCCAGCCAGACTAAAGATCGAAAAACAGTGAAGCATCAACAAAAAGTGGGGGTACCCATGTGAAGCAGATCCTACTCTCCTACACCCACAATGACCCTGCACACATGCCATCCACCATATCGAGTTCATGGGCACATCTACTGTTGCACATTGGCCTCAGATGTCTGACTGGCAGACATCTGAGGTCTGGAATTGCACGCATTCATTGAAACGCATTCACAGTTGGCACACTGGCATTCCCATCCATCTGAATTCACACACTACCCACAGCAGAAGGTACCTGAAGGCCACAACTCCAAATGTAAGAGGGATGCACAGTGCTAAAACTGACTTCATGAAGCACCGTTTGGGCAAATGCATGGCACATACACCCAGCACAGAGAGCCACTCACAAAACATTGCACCACACAACCAACGTCACACAGCTGACAATTTGCACACTCTGTAGACACATGCACCCACTCCCATCCAAAGGCAGCCTGCAACACATACCCACCCCTAGCTTGCTGCTGATGCTCCTTCAGTTGTCTGTCCAGCTCAGGTTGTGTGACAGCCAGGATGCGGACCATTAGTGGTGTCATGCTGCGCCTAGCCAACCTGCCAGTCCGAGGGAGCAGCCCCAGCGTCATCTCGGCCACGTTCTTGCTCAGCCGGCAGATGTCGTCCCACCTTTTATGACAGTGGGTGCGCCTTCGGTTTGACACACCCAGATCTCGCACTCTGGAGGCAATGGCCCTCCACACGGCTTTACGCTGGTGAACCTTCAGCTGCAGGCATGTGTGACAAGAGGGGTGAGGTTCCATTGACACAGTGCACAATGACAACACAATGAAAATGCAGTAGCACGACAGTGACTCATCCAAAACTCCAGCTATAACTGTAACCGAGCCAACAATTGCTGTGAACATGGTACAATGTCATTGGTCAATCAGACGTACAGGCATGCATGTTCGATGGTGGGCACAGTACCTCCACATCCCATTCACATGCATGATACCAACACAGCAAGCGACGTGTAGTCTGGCCGCAGCTACTGTCTGCAGTTACCTACAACTACAGATAGAGAAGATAGCAAAACATGTGTCTTGTTGTTGGACTCACTGTGTCCAACACTGCGCAGACCTAAGTGTCCTAGCCCTGTGAAAGCCTCACTGTGTCCTGGAACTCAGATAGAGTGATAACAACTGTCATACACACACCCTTCTCCCACGGCTGCTCCTGTGCAATCTACATGGCAGAGATGGGACTTAGATGAAGAGGCGTGAACCAAACACACATTGAACACACTGTACATGCAGTGATGTGGACATGTGGCATTCGGCGGGGACTGTGCAGGGCAGATGGACTGACACTGAGTGGCTAAATTGGGAGCAACACAGCCATTCACACAAACGATAACTGGCCAGACTCCTGCATCACCAAAATGCTGCTGCACTGTATGGCTGACACTACAGAACATGTCCCTCTACTCAGGATAGGCATGCAGGGTAGCGTGTGAAAGAGCCCACCAAGCCCTTCCCGCTGTAGTAAACATGATAGGCAGTGCATGTCGGAGCCCCACAACCACTGACACATACCGAAGCACCCTCCACCTCACGTGTGCCCACCCTGCACTCTCACTCACAGTCTGGGGAGCCCACCAAGCCCTTCCCGCTGTAGTAAACATGATGGGCAGTGCATGTCAGAGCCCCACAACCACTGACACATACCGAAGCACCTCCACCTCACGTGTGCCCACCCTGCACTCTCACTCACAGTCTGGGAGACTTACCATGACATTAGGGCCGCCATAAAGCCTTGGGTACTGTGCAAGCACCCCGTCTACCAGGACCTCAAGATCCTCGCTGGTGAAGGGACTGGCACGGATCTTCTGAGTCCCTCGACATCACAATGGACATGTGGCAGCAGCAGCACGTTGAGGGTGGCAGCCAGCAGTCCCTTGAGGCAGCAGCAGCAGGTGGAGGGTGGCAGCCAGCAGTCCCTTGAGGCAGCAGCAGCAGGTGCAGGGTGGCAGCCAGCAGTCCCTTGAGGCAGCAGCAGCAGGTGCAGGGTTGCAGCCAGCAGTCCCTTGAGGCAGCAGCAGCAGGTGAGGGTTGTCAGTCAGCAGCCCCTGGTAGCTGTGGGAATGTGGTGCACCCTCCACACATATATAGGCCCCTGGGGCTGTGTCAGTGGTCCCAGGGTGCTGCAATTGGTGTACCAGGTCTGCCTCATTCAAATACATCCAATGTCCGCCTCCGCGGTGGCGGTGCACACGCCCTACCGCGATTTTCAAACTTGCATCAGGCTAACGCGAGGCTGCTTCCCATTGGCTGCATGGGCATGGTCCATGGTGGTGACACACCATAGGGGCAGGCACGCTACCGCGGTGGTGCATCTTTTGAATGCCTCCAGTGACCGCCTCCGCGAGGGTGGTGCACGCCTACCGCGATTTTCAAACTCGCATCAGGCTACCGCGAGGCTGCTTCCCATTGGCTGCAAGGGCATGGTCCATGCCGGTGGCACACCGCAGGGGCCAGGCGGTAGGACACCACATATGTCTGCCAGGCAGTGCCTGGAGTGACCGTGATTTGGGTAGCGGTGCATGGTGACCGCCATTGTCACATACATATCTGGCGGTGTCTCCGCGATCGTGCCTGGCTCATGGGCGGTGCCAGTCCACAGGTGTCAAGCGGTAGGCACCGCCATATGTCTGCCAGGCAGTGCCTGGAGTGACCGTGATTTGGGTAGCGGTGCATGGTGACCGCCATTGTCACATACATATCTGGCGCTGTCTCCCGCGATCGTGCCTGGCTCATGGGCGGTGCCAGTCCGCAGGTGTCAAGCAGTAGGCACCGCCATATGTCTGCCAGGCAGTGCCTGGAGTGACCGTGATTTGGGTAGCGGTGCATGGTGACCGCCATTGTCACATACATATCTGGCGGTGTCTCCCGCGATTGTGCCTGGGTCATGGGCGGTGCCAGTCTGCAGGTGTCAGGCGGTAGGCACCGCCATATGTCTGCCAGGCAGTGCCTGGAGTGACCGTGATTTGGGTAGCGGTGCATGGTGACCACCATTGTCACATACATATCTGGCGGTGTCTCCCGCGATCGTGCCTGGGTCATGGGCGGTGCTAGTCCGCAGGTGTCAAGCGGTAGGCATCGTCATATGTCTGCCAGGCAGTGCCTGGAGTAAGCGTTAAGGGAGTTGTGGAGTAGCTGTGCTGCACCTAACGTGTCCTCCAGCTCTCTGCATAGGCCAACATGTACAGTGCCCAGTGTCTCAACAATTGAAGTGTCCTCATGAGTGCAAATGCACAAAAGGGACATGTCACTCCACGTCACCAACACATACCATATATGGGTCGCCAATACATTGCATGGGCACATACACTCGCACATGTCACATGTGCTGTGTAATGAAATGTAGACTGTCCAGTTAATGTGTTGCATAGCATATGTAGATAATGGTCAATGTCTGTGTGTGCAATGTAACGCACAATGTCGTCTCATATACTGAACTAGGGGCATCAGCAACTGGCACATTGTCCGATGCACATGCACACACATGTCCCCCAAGCTCAGCCGGTGGTCAGTGTGTAGTTGATGTGTGCCATGTGCAACCTATGTTGGGAGGTGTATCAGGGCCAGCAACATGGTGTGTTAGGGTAGTATTGCAATTAGTAACATATGCTGGGGGTCATACTCACAGGTATGCACACATATCTGTTAGTATATCACACTGTGCATGTGAATGAGCCGGAGGGGTGCACAGATAATTGCTGCTGGTAAGGGGACAGGTGTACGAGTAGTGTGCCTGATGTGTACCTACTTGTGAAGTGCCCTGTCGGTTAATGGTGCATGTTGTAAGACTTGGGAATGTGTCTGTAGAAAAAATTGATGTGATGCACATTTCATGGTCTTCTGCATTGACATCTGTGCACTTTGATCTGTCCTAGGAGGAGGAGGCCCAATATCCATCGTCCGTTCACAGTCACTGGCAGACATGGAGAATGAGGATATAATCCGCAAATTCAGGCTGGACCGACAAACCCTGCAGAACCTATGTGCCATGTTGGAGCCCCACCTGCAGCCACGTCGGACATATCCAACAGCTTTCACCGCAACATCTAAGGTGATGGCATGCCTGCATTTCTTTGCAACAGGCTCATTCCAGCACACGGTCGCAAGTGCAGGCGGGATGTCACAGCCGATGTTCAGCATGGTGCTGAGGGATGTCCTGTCGGCCATGATGCTCTCTACAAAGACAGGTATATCCATTTTCCCAGGGGGCCTGAGTTGGTGGCTGTGAAGGGCGATTTCTATGCCCTTGGACATATCCCCCATGTCATTGGTGCAATTGATTGCACACATGTTGAGCTTGTGCCACCACAGGCACGTGAACAGGTTTACCGCAATAGGAAGCATTCACACTCGGTAAATGTTCAAGTGGCGTGGCTGGCGGACATGATCATCTCACACGTGTGTGCCAAGTTTCCCGGCTCAGCCCATGATGCCCACATCTTGCGCAGCAGCATCGTTCCTTAGCTGATGGCCAATCTGCTTCCGGAGCGTGCATGGCTTGTGGGTGAGTATGCATAGTGGATTAGAGTGGTGTGTGTGTCGACATGCTGTCGTGTGGCATTTTGGGACTGCAAGGTTAATCTGTGTCTCTCACACCCAGGTGACTCGGCATATACGAACCGCCCGTGGTTGCTGAGCCCATTGCGGAATCCCGTCACGCCAGCTGATGTGCGATACAATGATGCCCATGGGAGGACACGGCATGTGATAGAGAACGGACATTTGGTCTCCTAAAATCAAGATTTCGGTTGCCTGGACCGTACTGGAGGTGCCCTTATGTACTCGCCAGAGAGGTGTGTCAGATAGTGGTGGCATGCTGCATGCTCCACAACCTGGCCATTCGCAAGGCAATACCCCTGATCCTGGATGACGATGATGAGCAGCCAGGCCCCCGCCTGCAAATCAACCCGGATCCAGTGGCGAGGGGGCAGTGGAGAGGGAGGAAGGGAGTCGACATGCGTCGACAGCTCATCACCCGCTACTTCACTTGAAGGTAGTGACGATGTAGAAAGGACAAAATGGGCTGCTGGTGTTGCAGTTGCTGTGTGGGTGTATGTGAGGCTTGCTGACTGCAGCTTTGTGTTGACTCATTGCTGCCTGCCAATGTATGTGTGATTGGTTAGTGTGATACAGAATGTCTCTATGGTGACTGTTGCTCTGTGTGAAAGTTTGTAGATGTGAGTACCTTGTTGACAAGTGTTGTGTGATGTGTGCGATGCCACACCCATACAAGTGACTCTTGTTCTGCGGTTTTCCCTAGGTCCCTTCAGCATCTCACTGCCTACCTACATTCCATTCCCCTGGACCATGTCCTACACGGTGGAGGTTGCACATCCTGTATTAAAGAGCGGAGCAGACACAACAACATGTGTGTAAAGGTGTATTTATTTACAATTGTGACATGCGAGGGTGGAGAAAAATGTGAAGGGGGGAATTGAAGAGGTGAGTTGACAGTCATGGTAGATGAGATGCTTGAGTAGTCCCCACAATGATGTGGAGACCCAGTCCAACAGATAGATGCCATTCACGTGGCAGTGTGGTGAAGGATAGTCCAAAGGTCAATGCAGTGGTGCAGTGGTCTGCCATCATAGCTGGCTCGGGGACTAGCGTTTGGCAGGTGCTTTGGCACGTGAGTCCCCTGGCCTTTCCTCGGGCTGCCCCTTTGCACTTGACTGGAGGGGCCACTGCTGCAGGGACAGTGGTGTCTGAGGACTCACCCCCTCTGTGGACGCAAGGGAGGATGATGAAGTGTCATCCTGCTGCCCAGCAGGGGAGGCGGAGAGGGTAGAATGTTGCGCTGGCCTGTCCCCTCAGAGCCGCCATTAGCTGCCCCAAGAGGTCCTAATCTGTCCATGCGTGTGTCCTATGGACCTCTGCAGCAGGAGGTGCTCCCGAGATTCTTCCTCCTAACCAGTCCATTCGTCCCTGGGCCTGTTGGTAGGCCCCAAGGACCTCTGTCGATGTGGCCCAGGGCTTCCGTCCCAGGATCAGTCCCCCTCTGCATGACCCTGTCCCGACCACCTGCACTGCTGCCACAGTCCTGTCCGGTCCTCCACATTGGCCCGCTGCATCCTCTCCCTGGCCTCCCGCAGTTGTTTGGCTAGTGGGCTGCTCAGCCCCCTGGGGCAGGGAGGGTGTTGCGAGCCAGCTGTGGTTGTGGTAGTGGTTGACACACAGGCCGTGACAGCGGCTGTCAGAGGATGGTCAGGGGGCTGCAGCTGATGTGGTTGGGGGACAATGGGTGCCTGGGACTGGTTGCCGGCCTGCCACACCAGATGGGCCAGCGTGGAGCTCCTCATCCAAAGGAATCAGGGAGTCCTCATCCAGTTGTCTCTGTTCCGGGAGGCTGGCTCTGCAGGGTGGTGTCATCCTCTGCAGTGAGTTCTTGGTCACCTGTGGGTCAGATGAGAAATGGTCATTGTGTTGCACCAGCAAAGTTTGTGTTAGTAGTGTTACATCAACTGTTTGTACATCCAGCAGTTGTTCACTGTACAAATTTGCATTGACCGACATCCAGTGATGCGACTACAAGCTGTTGTGGTACATGCATTACTTGTCCATATTAGGGAGTTCTCAAGACACTGACACGCACAATATCATTTTTTTACATTGATAGTCTCATGTTGGCATCCAGTTATTGATCAATCATATGTCATCCATTTACGCGTATGTGTCACTTGTTGAGCCCTTGCAGTGGTTTATTCTGCACATTGAGTGAACATTGTAGTTTCATGCATACCTTTTCAATGTGAGTGTACATATCTGTATTTGCAATTCCAGACATGCTTACGTTTGCTTTAATTAGATCCTAGGTGGTCTGGACCACTGCCTACTGTCAGATGGCATGTAGTGGTGTGCATGGTTGTGCTCGGAGTTCCATCTACATGTGTTTCAGACTTTCACACTTTGGTTGCTGTCACAGTTTCATTTTCTTAGGTGTGTGCACACTATAGTTGCCAATGCTATCTGGGTGTGCAGTTGTGCGTTGAGAGGCCTGGTGCCCTATGCCAACATGTTTTTTAAATGCATATCTGGCTGCATGTTGTGGCTGTTGATATGTAGTGTTTGCTGTTTTTTCCTTGTATTTGAGAGACCTCTCTGTGTGTGTATGATGATGGCTTCCATCTTGGTCCAGTGTGGGACAAGTCAGAATGATATGTCCACATGCCAGTTCTTTTGAAGTGTACATTGCAATGACTGACACATGCATGTTGGTGCCAGGAAGTAGTGGGTCTTGTGTGCTGGCTGTCAGGTGGGCCCGTGTGAGTTGTTGTGCAAGCTCCAGCCCACACACCCGACCTGTGAGATGCGGTTACCTACCTGTGAGTTGGGTGGGTAGCATACATTGCCTGCCACATGATTCTTATTGGGGGTGTGAGTGTCCCATCCTCCATAGTGGTGGAGACAGCATGCATGTTGCGTTTTGTGGGACGGATAGCCAAACACACTACACCATCTCACTGTGAAGATGGCTAACTACCGTTTGAAGTGAAGGTGAGCAATGACATGGCTATGTGACTTGGTAGAAATTTTTGGATAGAATGTGCGTGTGGTGAGCATAATGTGTATGTGGCTTTTTGTACCCATTGATTTCAGATTACATTTGGTCATGGGGTATAGCCCCCCCCATCACTGTTGTCCCACCTATCTGGCTGTGGGGTTCAGTCCCCCAACATTTGAAGGCAGAATAGGGCATGGGGTATAGCCCCCCCATCACTGTTGTCCCACCTATCTGGCTGTGGGGTTCACTCCCCCGACATTTGAAGGCACAATAGGGCAAGGGGTATAGTCTCATAGCACAGTGGTGACATACAGCAGGGTGAACATCTCACCCAGCATACATTTCCACACTGTCATGGTTTCATGGTATTTGTGGACCTGAGAACATGAGCACAGTACTGGTGAAGCAGTTGTTCCAGGGCATCCATACACTGACATGTTGTGGTCAACAGTGGTGTGTATGTGAGATGTACTCAGCCCTGTGCAGACAATGTGTGCTTTTGGGGCCAGACTATACCAGCACTGTTCAGACAGTGTGAGATGTGAACATTGTCAATGCATACACACATTGGTGGATCCAAACAAGACACCTTTGACAATTTTAGTCAGACAAGGTGCTGTTCTGCAATTCAGTGCAGCACTGTGGTAGCTGGGTGTGTTGCCAGGACATTTGGGATGTGCTTAGTTTAGCATTGTGAGTCCCAGCTGCAGTGTAGTTTTGGGTACACTGCACTTCCACTGTTTACATTGCAACACTGTGGTATGACATGGGTGATTTGCACTTTGCCAAAAACGGCCAGACACTGCTGCAGGGCAGCATGATCGTTGTTAGTGTTGCAGTGTGTGATGCCTGGCACAGTGGACACAATGTGGGTAATTTTTAACAGAGACTTGTGCATGGTGACTACAACACAACTGTTTTGCATGATTTGTGTAGGTGACTGTGGACTAAGTGGCATGGTGTCATGATGCGGCTGCACATACGTCACATGCCTATGAGTGGGACAAGTGCTCCATCATGCTGAGCTGTGGGAGTAGGGGGCCTGTTGTGAGTTGTGCTGCTGTGTCACCAATTAAGAACAACACTCCCGGTTGAAATGGTTACCTACCAGTAAGTTTGATGAGTGACATTCAATATCTGCCACATGCTTGTGGCTGGGGGGAGTGCTCCATCCTACTCAGCTGTAGGACAAGGGGGCCTGGTGGGAGTTGTAGTGCAGGCCTCCCTATTCCAAACACACCTCTCTTTAGGGATGGCTTCCTACCTGTTAGGTGAGGGTGAAGCACACAATGGCTGAGGCATGCTTCTGGGTGGGGGAGTGCTCCATCCTGCTCAGCTGTGGGACAAGAGGGCCTGGTGGGAGTTGTAGTGCAGGCTTCCCAAACACCCACCCACCTCCCTGTAGGGATGGCTACCTACCTGTTAGGTTAAGGTGAGCAATGCTATGGTTGGCACATGGGTTGGGGTGGAGGGCTCCATCTTGCGCAGTTGTAGGACAAGGGGGCCTGGTGGGAGTTGTAGTGCTGGCAGCATGTACACATGTACCCATGGTGATGTTGCTAACTACCTTTGGGGGCTTCAGGAGTGTCTGTTGAATCTGTGAGAGATGTGTTGGGGGAGTGTTGTGCACATGAATGAATTTGAACCTAGGAGGTATTATTTTGTAGTAGTGCAAGACAGTACATTTGTGTGATGTTAGGCATTTGTTTGTACTTACCAGCCTCCACTCCCGGGTATTCCTGAGAGACTCTCTAGATGTAGAATGCCAAGCACCTTCTCCTCCCATTCTGTGAATGTTTTGAGTGGAACGGGAGGGCCACTGCCTGTCCTGTGAGCCAGCTCATGGTTCTTGGCTCTCTTCTTCTTGACCACTGCCTTCAGATCGTGCCACCTCTTCATGATTTCATCTCTATTGCGTGGCACGGTCCCTACTGCATTTACCTTGTCTACTATCCTTCTCCACATTTGCGTTCTTGTTGCTAGTGGTGTCTGTTGGACCTGGTTACCAAACAATTGTGGTTCTACCCTGATTATCTCATCAACCATGACCCTCAACTCACTCTCAGTGAATTTGGGCATTCTCTGTGGTGACATGGTGTGTGATGTGTCAAGGTGTTTAAGGTGCAGGTTTGGAAGTGGTAGTGGTGGTTGTGATGTGTATGGTGTGTGCTGTGCAAAGGTGTTAGAGGTGCAGGTGTGGAAGTGGTGGTGGTGGTGGTGATGTGTGTGTGTTGTGCAGATTTGCCTCTCCTGTCATCTGTGGTGGATGTCCCCTCAGTTGTGGAGTTTTGCAAAGGATTGTGGTCTGTTGGGGGCTGGACTTATACTGGTGTCTGTGGGTGTGTCAGGATGGGGTATTGGTAGCAGGTGTGGTGTGTGTGAACCTGGGATTTGTAGTTTTGGAGTTCCCCATGGGGGTGTGTCTTTGGGCTGTGTTAGGTATTTTTGGGTGCATGCCTTGGTTGGTTGGTGCACTTTGTGGCCATGTTGTGTGGTTTTCTCGTGACCGCCATTTTTTTAACGGAGCGTCCGCAGCGGTGGCTCTGCTACGGCGCTTCCGCCGTCTCACTGATTCATCAATGTTGCTGACCGCGGCGGTCGGAAACAGCGCACTGCACCGCGGCGATGTCGGGAATATCATAATTTCGATGGTGGTGTCTCCGCTGTGGTTGCAGTCGTTTGGGCTGTTTACGCTGCGAAACCGACCGCCGCGGACGGGTTTGGACCTTCTCTGCAGGCGAACGGCGGTTTCTCGGGTCTCCTTTCCGCCGCGGTTGGGTTTTACCGCCGAGGATCCTAATCTGGCCGTTGGTTTTCCCGCGGTAGCGCGGGCGGTGATTTCCTGCTACCATGGCGGTCGGTTGTTTTCCGTCCGCCATCGTAATGACCTCCTATGTTTTTTTATGTTTTCATTTTTTTTTAAATTTGGACACATTTTTTAATGTTTTGTGTATAAAGATTTAATTTGAAAAAAAAATTGTATATTTTTATAAATTTTTGTTTTTTCATAGTTTTGAAATGTTTTATATTTTAATATATTTATAATGTTTTACTTATTCAGCATTTTCTTTTCTTTTATTTGTTTTGTTAGTGGAATAGTAATTCTTTAAGTTTATTATCCAGCAATTTTTTCTGAGTTTAGTTGGTTTTGGAGTTGGAATAGTAATTTAGGGGGTCATTACGATGGCGGAAGGCCCGCCACCACCAGCAGTGCGGTGGCGGGCCTTCCGCCATCGAAAAGCAATTTTCCCCCCACCACATTACGATGGTGGTGGGAATCTGACCGCGACCGTGGCGGGCGGTCGGATCCGCCACAGGCAATCGTTACGATTGCCTGGCGGAGCGGTCAGCATCAGTAAAATTGTGGCGGTGCATAGCAGGCACCGTCCTCCAGATTAGGATGCTGGCCACATCCTAATTTGAGTGCTGGACCGCCGCATGCTTGGCAGCAGGTCCCGCTCCCCGCAACGATGGCGGTCGGATGAAAGTCTGAGCTGTATGTATCCTTTGGCTGTTGGTCATCATGGTGAACGATGCAGTGAGTATTCAAAGGACGCGTGAGCGGTATCCGAACTGAGCCGGACGCACCGATTGGCTGTTGGTCGTCATGGTGAACGATGCAGGTGAGTATTCAAAGGACGCAGGAGACGATTCTGAACTGAGCCAGACGCACCCATTGGCTGTTGGTCATCATGGTGACAGACGCGCGTTTCGTTTCATCTACGAATCGCGTGCAATCCGAATCGGTTACCTTTCATCACCAATATGTCAAACTCAATGGTGTACCGATGCGTACATATTGAGCGTCACGGTAGGCATGTCAGATGCCAGCAATGTTATGGATTGGACAAATTCGGATAATGCGAACGACTCTGACCTATCACTTTGGACGCATGGAACAGAGTCTGCCTCTGCTGCACAGATTTAAGTCTGTCTGTTCCCAAGAGACTTCACTTACCTGCACTACATGCAACTTTACAGAACTTCCACATCTGTCTGCTGCTGTCTTTTCATCAACTGGGAGCTAACATGGCATGTACTGTGGAGAGGGCACCTGCATTCACAGAAGAGGAGAACCAGGCCCTGCTGGACAGCCTCCTTCCACAGTACAGCCAGCTGTATGGCAAACCAGGGGAGCAGGTGAGTGGTGATTACACTGTCTTTTTATTGGCCATGTAAAAAAACGTGCACTACTAGCATTGGGGTTTCCAAGGGCAAGCATGCTAACATAGTTAATTTAGGTCTAACAGTGTGTAGATTTGGGTTCTGGACAGGTACAGTGATGTAGAAGTGTGTGTACTGGGTTTGACGTCTCTGCACTGTTCTCATGTTTTTGAGGGG